>CM057158.1:374763-526665 GCA_029962745.1 Echinometra lucunter
GGTCATCAGCATTGCTGAAAGAATCCTCACTGCGATCCATTGAGCCAGCTTCTGATATAGCATCTTCCCCCGCAATACTGCTTGTGGGAGAGAGCAGATACGAGTCCTTCGGTAACTTGTCCAAGACTATGTCAGACTGTGTAAGAGCTCCATCGCCCTCACTACCTTTATGGCCAGATGTGCGTGACTGCATCTCACTCTCATTCCGCTCCTCCCATCTCTTGTCATCATTTCTTTCATCATATCTCCTCTCCTCACTCCTGTCTCTTGGATCCCTATGACCTTCTTCTTCATACCTGTTGCCACGATCTCCATCTTCTGAGAAAGTCTGCTGTCGACTGTCATCACTGTACAGGAAAGGATCATTGGCTCTGCTGTCAACATGTCTATCATCACTGCCAACACTACTTCTTCCAGCCTCCATCTCCAGTGCATGAAGGGTTTCAGGGCTACATGCCTGAGCTATGATGTGGTCTACCTGGGCACTGTTCTGGATCTTATCAAAATGGCGCACCTTGATGTGAGCTTCCAATGCAGACTTCACCTTGAAGGCAGCTTTACAGAAGGGACATCTCATGGACGGTTGTAAGGCTGATAGTCGGAAGAGACCTTTTCGCTCCCTGGCCCTGGTGTTCTGGAACCAGACCTGAACAACTCGCTTCTTGAGACCTACTTCCTCTGAGATGACATCTAACATCTTACGGGTGGGATTGCTGTCCTCTTGGTACTTTGCATACAGGATGTCAAGTTGAGCTGGGGAGATGGTAGTGCGCAGCCTTTTGTCTTTCTTTGGATCAGAGTCAGAGCTACTCTGATCAGAGGACTGTCCAGCAGCTTCATCACTGGTGTCTGAGTGTTTGGACTTTGTAGGTGAGCCTGCTCCACTTGTGGTGTTTAAGTAGTTGATGTATTGCTCTGTGGTGAGACCATTGAAATCATAGGGCATGTACATCATGTTGTAAGGGACCTGCTGTGGCATGTAGCTATTCATAATCTGCATTCCCATCAGATGAACTTGCTGATGTTCTCGCCATTGTTCTAACTGGGGAAACGCCACCTTACACTGCTCACACTTGTAATGATGTCCACTCTTAGATGGCTTCTCTCCCTCTCCTTGACTTGTCTTAGATGATGATGATGATGATGTCGATGGGGACTTATGCTCTGACTTACTCCTGGAAGATGAAGGTGGTGTTGGTTCAGGGGTGTGCTTGGGAGTGGTTGGTTCTGGTGATATCTTCGCAAAGGGATCAGGACTGACAGAACTCATATTAGGAGGAGCTGATGTTGGACTATGCTGAGAGCTCCCACTGCTTGTTGTACTCAAACTGCTGTATTTATAGCAATGCTGTTTCTGATGCTTGATCAATTCATAAAATCTTTGGAACACCAGCATGCACTTGTTGCATTGGTAGTTGAGACCAGGTGTGCGTTTATACCTTCCACTCAAGCCATCTGGATCGGGGTTACCTTCAGGTGCAGCCTGGTTTTCAAACATCTTCCTTGCCTTTTGTCTTGCATTCTGAAACCATACCACAATAACTCTTGGACTGAGGTTCAGCATTCTAGATAGGTGATCCAGGTCATCATCTTTAGGGTAGGCATTGCTTTCAAAGAATTCCTGAAGAACTTTAATCTGGTAGTCTGTAAACCTTGTCCTCCCTGACCGTCTCATTGATTTGGAATCACAAGATCCAGCAGAACCACCGGAGTGATTAGTGGGAGAGATGACACACCTCGGAGCCATGGGTGAGATGGGAGAGGACAATGGAGATGTCATGTCAGATATGCTAGAGGTTGGGGTGTTAGGGGCTGAGGTTACAGTATGAGGTACAGCAGCATTGGGCATTGATATTTTCAGGTGTTTATCAGTAAGCAAATCCTCATTCTGCATCATCATCATCATATTTCGCTTTGAGTCTTCAACCTCCTTATTGATATTTTCCTCATTTGTATCCCTGCATTCCTCCATGACTGTCTCACTTTGTGATTCTTGGTGCTCTTCTGAAGCAGCATCTGGTGTTTTATCTTTACGCTCCTCAGCAGCAGTCTCCATATCAGATGTTTCCAATCTAGGCAGAGATGGCTCTGGCATGACTGAGACAATAGGACTCATTGGCTTAGGTTCCTTCATGGCAGTGGCTGGAGGTAAATTTGCCATGGCTTGTGCCGCAGC
Source organism: Echinometra lucunter (assembly GCA_029962745.1). Classification (NCBI taxonomy): domain Eukaryota; kingdom Metazoa; phylum Echinodermata; class Echinoidea; order Camarodonta; family Echinometridae; genus Echinometra; species Echinometra lucunter. The sequence goes on from CM057158.1 coordinate 376,940, forward strand.
TGCAGCTGCTGCAGCCGCTGCAGCTGCGCCTGGTGGAGGGGTCTGTGGAAGAGGAAGTGGAATCTCTTGCTTGTATGGTTTGACCATTGCCTGCTCTGCTAGAAATCTCATGCTAGGGCTTGAAGAAGCTCTGAAAGGATCCATTTCCAGATGCTCTTTCTCCATATCTCTGGCAGTTCTTTTCTCTGATGATCCACCAGTCAACATCTCACTACTTTCTCTCTTTTTAGCTCTCTCAGCATCCAGTAGTGATGTTGTTGGAGGGTTGTTGAAGTTATATGGCGAGTCTTTATTCCGTTGCCTCTCTTTAAATAGTGTGTTTCTGAACCAGTGCTTGATGACTTTGTGTGGGAGACCAGATTTTGCAGACATCTCCGCAATCGCTTCTTCTGATGGGGAATTGTTAATATCAAAGTATGCCCTCAGGATTTTGAGCTGATCATCAGTGATTCTTGTGCGAGCTCGTTTGGGGGACTTTTGTTGTAGGTAGTTTGGATCTAAGTAGGGTGGTAACTGCTGCATCCCTGCTGGGCTGAGATTTGGCTGCTGAGGAAGGTTATGCATGTGTTGGACACTTGGTACAGCAGAGACAGGATATGGTTGTGCAGGAGCAGGAGGAGTCCCTGAAGTTGAAGTAGGAGGTTGTATGGCTTGCATCATGGCTAACTGATACGGACTGACAGGAAACACTTGAGGTGGTGGCGGTGGTGGTGGGGGCATAACCTGAGAGGCTGATTGATCTTGAGCTGCTGCCAAATCACCTGAGGTTGTAACATGTCCATTCACAAGGGCTTCTTTCATGTCTTCTTTCTCTGATTTAATCTTCTGATCAAGCTTGACAGAATTTGCTTTCTCTTCTTGCTGCTGGACAGTTTCCTCCTCAGTCCTGGACAGCTCATCATCATCTTCATCATCTTCCTCCTTTAGCTCATCTTTAAACAACTGGGTGTATTTCTCAATCACATCATTTGGCAACAGCTTTTTGTGAATCTCTTCCATGTGAGCCTTGTATACCCATATACTGGAGAATTCCTTCTTACAACCTTCACAGAAGAATTTATCCTCATAAGCTATGCTGGACGGCAGACCCATGGCAGACTCATTGAACTGCTGCACAAGATCAAATCCATAGCTCTCAAGCAACTTGCGCTGAATTGCTGATGTTCTGATCCTCCTAGCATTGGGTGCTTCAATAGGCTTTGAAACAACACTGGTTGTGACAGTGGTTGTAGCTGGTGTCACTGATGTACTCGCTGTGGACAGTTTCTCAGCAGTAGGTGTTGTTGCTGTACTGGTATTGGATGAAGGTGCCTTTGGACAGGTCTGCTGATGCTGAATGAGTGCTTCGTGGCTCGGAAGCACTGAACCACATAAAGTACATGAATACATACTGGGTGAGAGAGGGATCTGAGCAGGGTACATCATAGCAGCTGAAGGAGAGAAGCTCTGCATCAGCATCATTGATAAGTCTTGAGAAAGCAATGCAGCAACATTTGGGTCAGTGTTTTGACCAGCAACACCAGATAGCTGAGCAGCAATATGTTGTTGTAATTGAGCTTGATGAAGTTGCTGTAGCTGTAATGCTTGCTGGAACTGAAACTGTTGGTAGTAGGCATGTTGGGCCTGAAGATGGGCTTGTTGAGCTTGTAACAACTGCTGTTGCTGTTGATGTGTTGATGGTACCTCAGCACTAGCTGCAGGAGACTTGGAAGGTTGTGGTTGGTGGGGTTTCTGTTGCTGATGTTTTTGCTTTTGCTGTTGTTGTTGTTGTTGCTGTTGGACATGATTTGGTGATGGTGCAGGAAGGATGGTTCCACCAACACCAAGAACCAATTGCTCTCCTTCTTCCTTGTCTGCAGCACTACTGGAAGTCTCCTGTTTGGCAGCTCTGCTCTGGTGCAGAACAGATCTCATGTGGGTGTCAAGAGTGGACTGTTGACTGTAGGCTACCTTGCACAGACTGCATTTGAAGGGCTTGTTGTCTCCATGATCATTAGGAATCTCTGGCTCTATGGGCTCATTCAAACTCAGCTTCAGCTTATGGAGGTGAGATACCGAGTTGTAGTGGACAAGGAGAATGCTCTTCTGGGTAAATGACTCTCGACAGACATCGCATTTGTATGGCCTGTTGGGGTCCATGTACTTATCCATGGAGAAGGTTTGAGCTGCTCTATCTCCCTTGCGATGGAAAACGGTCTTGTTGTGGCTGCTAAGCTCACTTTGCTTGGAGAAGCCTACCCTACATCTTTGACACTTATACTTCTTGAAAGGATCCAGGAAGCTGCCTTCTTCAGGTTTGGGTCCATCTATTTCCATATCTTCCATATCACCATCCCAGCTACCATCTGTTCCATTACAGCCTGAGAATGGATCATCAAGTTTGAATGAATTCTGTTGGTCCATTTCCGGTGTCGGGTCATTTGGTCCATTAAGGAGCAGTCCAGCAATATCACCATTGGGCATGGAGGTGAGCATCTGCAAAACATCTGCTTGATTTAGATCTGGGTGGGTTGTCTCCAAGTGACTTTGTAGGTTTGACATAGAACGGAAGACTTTCTGACATACCACACACTTGAGGTTGACTTGTCCCGGGTTTGCCTCTGCACTGGACACCTCAGGCTTGGTGCCTGGAAGCTGATGTCGTTTGACATGGATTTCCTTGAAATGGACTTGCAAACCAGACGCAGTCTTGAAATACTGATTGCAGCCTTTCTTCCAACACAAAAAACCTGGGCCATTGGGTGTGTCCTGTTCTTTCAATGGACAGAATTCACTTTGATGACTGTAGAGTTGGTCAATGTTGGAAAAGTTTTTGTGGCAATTTTGGCACCTGTAAAGATCCACTCCATCAGCTTCAACAACTGTTGATGAAGATTGCTGAGACAGTGGACGAGGGGAGGCTCCAACCTCAGCTGCTTCTGCACCTTGAGAGGATGGTGGTCTTGATTCAGTCTTTGATGCAGCTTCACTTGGTTGGGTTGCTGTAGCAATAGCATTGGCAGGTGGAGCTGCATGGAATGTTGGTCCATTCTCAGATGTCTCTACTGACATTACCAGTCGTTGGATGCAGTCCCTGGATACACTATGGGAGTCCATTAGATGAACTTCCAAGTTGATACGGTTAGTACAGATCTCTTGGCAGAGGGGACAGCGAAGAACTTGGGCAGGTTTCAAACTATGCTGGGACATCACATGGGCAGTAATTCGTTGTTGGTCCACACAGCTATATTTGCAATAAGGACAGGAGAATATTTGTGTTGTGGTGTGGCCCCTAATATCACCTTTTGCACTTGCACTGGATGGAGTTCCTGGTTTGCTTAAGTTCTCTGGTTGCTCACTGCTGGTAAGATGACTGGAATTACTAAGTTGGTCCTCATGCACTGATTCTGCAGATGGTGGTCTTTCTTTCTTAGAGAGATCCAAAGCCCCATCCCCTGTTGGCGCTGCTTCAATTTCTGCAGTTTGGCCATCCTGCTTGGCTAGCTTAGCTTCATTCTTCAGATGCTGTACTGATTGGATGTGCTGCATCAAGTTGAACTTGGTCCTGGTATAAAAGCTGCATAGAGGGCAGTGGAAGCGACGAGTCTCTGTGTTCATGGTAATGTTGATGCTCTGCATGTGTCTGAACAGCTTGAGACTGGTCTCATGGCGATAGTTGTTGGGGTGGGAATGCGCACGTAGTTTGTCTACGCTGTGAGTGTAGAAGTCGCAAGCATTGCATCTCACTTGTACTGGGTTACCAACATTCATGTACTTGAGTCTCCATTCATTCTGTTTGCCTCCTTCCCTGATATGGTTGAACAGCTGCAGCTTCTGCTGATGCTTGTCTGTCTTCAGATGAAGTTGGAAGTTGGCTTTGACTTGGGTGGAATAATTACATAACATACACTGCTGCATATCACCAATCACAGCTCTCCACAGAGCCATGTTGGGTTCACTGCGATCTCTATGCACATGGATATGCAGATCATCCATATTCTCTGTGTTGAAGTTGTTACAGATGGAAGCACTGGTAGAGTGTGAGTGGCTCATTCTTGGCTGGATCATCTGGTGTGTTTGGATGAGGAGCAGCTGCAGCAGCTTCCTGGACATTCATACCCATAGCCATGTTGTTCATCCATGCACTGTACGCCACTGGGTCATACTGATACTGGGCCATGAAGGACTGCATATCCATCATGCTTGGCTCCTGACCATGCATCACTGGAAGCATGGAATTCTGTCCAAGCATCATATACATAGATTCCTCAGGAGGCATTCCACCAATGTTGTTGTGCATCTCTCTTTGCATCTGTGATACATTCTGCTGGATGGCCATCATATTGTGAATATGCTTCTCACTGGTCATATGGATGCGAAGATTCCTTGCTACATTGGTCTCATAGTCGCATACATCACACCTCCATGTCTGCTTGTGTTTGGGTTTGGCAGCCTGAGCAAGGTCATTCATCTTATGATGCATGAAGATATGATCACTACCATTCTGTAACTCCTGCATGTTGTTCAGATGCTTGTCAGACTGCATATGGATGCTCAGATTGCCCTTGGTTGTGGTGGAATAGTTGCAGATTTCACACCGGTAGGGTTTGTAGCCACAGGTGTAGGATTCTCCTCTGGACAGCCTTGGATGAGGTTGGTTAGACTCACAGTATATACACTTTGATTCACTCTCGGGGTGTTTCTCCTTCATGTGAGCCTCTAACGTCTGCTGGTATTTGTAGTGCCAATTACACTTGGGACATTTCAGAGTCTTGCAGGAATTCCGAGAGTGCATCATGGTCATATGGCCTCCGAGAGAACGGGATGAACCCAACACCATGTCACATTTAGGACACTCCACACTGCCAGTGACTGATGGATCATGATTGTGAGGGATATCATCATCATCTTCCATGCTGGAGGTAGCCTGCTCACCTTCAACATAAGCCTCCTTATTGTTGTTGTTGTTGGTTGGAGAATCTGATGTAGTATCCATGTGGTTAGCCTCTTTATCTTGGACATGATTGGGTGATTTTTTTGCCGCATATGATTCATTTGTAGCAGGCATGCTTCGATAACTCAGCTCTTGTTGCAGGTTATCCTTGGCAGTATCTATTTCAGTAGAGTGATGTTGTCCACCTTGGGAGTCTGTAGAGGATGGATGATGGAACATCCGAGAACCCTCTGCATCTGTTCCACTTGTGTCCTGCCTTTCTTCATTCACAGCAGTACTGTTCTGGAGCAATCCTGCTGCATATTGCATATCAGTAGGTAAACTGGTGGTGTCCAAGCAGGCATCATCTGAGGTAGTTGAGATGGTAGTGGTGGTGTTTGGTGTAGTACTGATGGCGACTGAGACAGGATACATGTAGCTTGCATTGGAATTGGCACTTGAGTACGCAGACTGCCCAAGGCCACCAGGAGGTTGGAGTCTTAAGTTGGCTATACTATGGGCTGCTTGTGGTTGTTGTTTGGCCTTGGGTTCCAGGAAGGATAAAAGAGGCTCTTTCTCTTTTCCCAAACCTTGGATAATGGCAGACTGGTCCTTTTTAGCCATGATTTGTTTCTCTTTTTCATTCAATGTCATTTTGTGTTCGTGAGTTGCATGTGTCATAAAAGATTTGGCAAAACCGAATGAGAGTTTACAAAGGAAACACATAAGAATTGGCTTTCCAACAGTTGTACCACCAAAGCTATGCTTGTCCTCTTTTTCAGAATCTATGTTGTCTTCACTTTCAGCCTTATTTCTGACATCATAGACCTTGAAGCTGTGTACGATAGGTGTTCCATATGGTCCTGACATGCCTGGACCATAGCTGGACACATTGCCCATGGTCATGTATCCGGGTATGTGTAAAGAATTCACAATGCCTGGCAGTACGCTCATATTACCATGCTCTTTAAACAGTTTACTCATATCAGTCTGAGTACTCTCCACTGTAGCAAGAGGGTTACCCTCCTTCTCTGATCGCTCATTCCCATCAATGAGGTAAGCCGAGCCATCAGGTTGGTAGACAATCTCTCCTTGAAAGTTTTCTGCATCACTGAGTTCACTTTCATTACCGCTCACAGACAAGAGTCTTTCATCATCTTCAGCCAAGCTAGTCTCACAGGTTGTCATGATACAGCTATGTTCCATGTACGTCTGCAGATCAGTGAACTTATTGGAGCACTTGCTACAGGTAACTTCTCGGACGGTTTCTGATGATTCTTCTCCTTCCTCACCTTCTTCATTGCTCATATCATTGTAACCAAGGGAATCCTCTGCTCCCATGTCCATTGTCATCTCATCATCCTTGCTGTCCTGCAGATAGTCCTTCATCTCACTTTCACTTGTGTTCTCTGCAAGGCAGTTCTCATCAACTCTATTGGCAATAGGCTGTTCATTGCGCCCAGAATCTCCTTCATCATTGACAGGGTCTGGTCCAGAGTCCAGTCCAGGATCTGATGTTGGTCCATCTACAGCAGAGGATGTATTCTCTGTAGATGGAGTTGATTCAAGTTCTGCCATGGTGATTGGTGATTACTCATGGAGGAAACCAAGGATATTATCAGTGTCTGGTAGAAGATGCTGCATCATGAGGGTCCATCTAATGCAAAAGAAAAAGAAGAGAAAAGAAAAATCATAAGCATATATTCATTCATTTAAGCTTCTCAAAGAAAAAAGGACAATCAAGAGAGATGATTACATAAATATCAAAGTTTATAATAATGAATTAAATAACATAATGGGGATGAATAATCTGAAATTTGATTGACTTGAATTGTACAAGCAGCTACAAATCATAAATAATGATAAGAAATTATGTGTTATTTCATAATAACTATAATCAATAGACAATGGATCTATACTTCCATTTTTTTTTAATGTAGTGCTGTACAAGCAGATTATCTAAATTAGAGACAAGAGCCTACGATGACATGAACCATCAAATATTTGACATCAAATAAGTTATTATCCAAGATATTACTTTGAGAAGGTACTATATCACAATGGTTAACATTCTTTCCATCTTGATGTTCATTCCCTCTCTCTAAATCTCTCTCTTTCCCTTTTCAATCTTTATTTCTAATGGAAGGAGACTGTCATGAAACACCCTGGTAGTGCTGAGCAATAAGCAAATTATGCACTTCACTCCATATGCTACCTTGTGGAATGCATGCTCATTAATGTAGCAGGCATTTGGAAAAGGCATTAAAATGCAAAGAGTAATTCAAGTGTTGAAGTTCAGTAGGTGCAAGATGATGATGGTGAAAATGCAATGGAATGAGAAACACAAAGAAAAGAGAGAAGAAACAGATCAAGAGAAATGGTAAATGCCTTGCCACTTCAAGCAAGACTTGTAATTTAGTCATTCAGCAGCAAATGGCCTTGACAATTCATAGAACACAGAAGAAAAGCCAAGACACTCAACATGGCAGGAGCGTTAATGGAGAATTTGCACTCTCGCCTATATTCTGGCTGCTATTTGAAGAGGTAATTTGGTTGTATTTGATTAAAACAGAGAAGAGAACACAACCAGTTGAATGTGAAGAGAGAAGAGAGAGAGAGAGAAGAGGAACGTGTAGCTTGCTTGATTCCTAGTCATGAGGGGCTGAAGAGGTAGCAGAGGGATAGAGTGGACTAAGGGAGAAAGAAAAAAGAGAGAGGGAGAAAGAAAGAGAGAGAGATGGAAAGAGATAGAAAGAGACAGACTGAGAAGGAGATAGAGGGGAGAGATATACTAGGGAGGTTGGAGAAAGGGGAAGGAGGGAGATGAGGAAGGAGGGAGTTAGAAAGATTGAGAGGAAAGGAGAGATAAGAGGGAGAGAGAGAGAGAAGTAGAGGGGGAGAGAGTAAGCAAGGAGGATCCATCGAGGGAATGGTTTCGGTTACATCAAGAGGCTGATGGACTTAAGAGGGGCAGCCATTGAATTAGGTCACTCTTACATTTCACAAAGTACAGTGGCACCCTTTATTTAAGAAATGATTAGGGCCTACCTACCCTGCCTACATGATGAAATCATTGCTAGCATGCACTTTCTCTAGAGCTTCCCTGCCCTTGTTCTGTGGCCAGCGTTTCCCCCCTTCATGTTATCCTACATTATGACTCAAGCATAGAGCACGAAGCACAGTCCCCTGAGATGCAGACATTCTGAACTCCCTATATTCTCATGATCAACACCAACATTACAATAGAATCACATGACATTCCTTATTTTCTAACTTCATTTTTTTTCTCACTCATTTCCTACTCAATTTTAGTTTGGAATCAAATATTTTTATCTCATCTCATCACTATGAAGTATTTACTATTTGTAATTTTCTGCAGAAGAGACCAAGGGAGGGAATATCTGTCATTGTGAAATTTCATAAAAATAATAATAATATGAATTTTGTTGACCCAAGCACCTGTAAAGACTGCCCATTCTTCTAGATAACATCCTGTTCTGACCTTTGCTACAATATAGTTGTGACCTACATACAGTATCAGGGCCATTACTGTCTATTCATCTGATAACTACAAAGAAACATACAATCTACTCAGTTCAAACAATTTTAACAGTTAAAATCCTACTAATCATGAACATATGAACACAACATCAAACATCAAAGCCAAGATCATTCCCCGAGACAAACCAGCCAAATTCATTGCTTAACTTTCCACTAATAGAATGGGAAAAAATCCATACTTGTTATTGAAAGAGAATAGAATACAAGGAAAATCTTATTTCGGCAAATTAATCTAGAATAAACTTCCTGAGAGAATGACTTTGTTTCTGGTGTCTCAGACCTCTCCCTCTCAATCTCCTGAGGAAATCTTCTGAGTCAACGTCAAGACAAAGATACCGTCTTCAGTGCCAGACTTGCACAGCTATCTCATTTCCCTGCTTAGAGAATTCCGACACTTATCTAGTATCCCTCTCTTCATATCCACTTCCAATTAACCCTTTCTTCCCCACAAAGGATTTATATGAGATCCCCAAACAGTCTGAGCCACTTTAAGATGTACTTTCAGTGCTACATAGAGTCTGAAACAGTTGAACTTTTCATTGATGAGCATAGCCTGGATGAATGACACCCATTCACAAATCCAAATCAAGCAGTATATCACACGGAATAAGAACTACAATCTCGACAGACATGACACCACTAGAGGGCAGTGTTTGACTGACCTATGCTAGAGGATTCAATAGCCTCTAATACATTGGCACACTTCTGGCTGGAACCAGGAAACCTAAACTTGTTAAACCGCAGGTGAATAGGAAAGAAGAATTGGAGCACACCAAGGTCTTCACCTGTATAGTGTGAAATCACAGAAACTTTGTAGAATAAACATTGCTAATATCTTCCACTTTTGAATGTATGACCAACCAACTAATGGTTAATTGTTCTGTAAGCTGACATTTGAGGCATTCATACTTAAAGATAACCAACCTAGTGTCTATCCTCAGCAAGTTTAAAAAAACACAAACACACACACACAAAAACAACATAGCATATAACAACTCCATTTTCATTATACTACCCCAGAAAATGTTCTAATTAAATAATTACAATCCTCTCAGCATGTCTGAAACAAATAGCCAAAACATATCAGCTCACAAATTAATATGACTAAAGATATGCAAAACAAGATTTCAGCTTATCTAAAATAATAACTACGTAAAATATTCCATGTAATTTAAGATTATTTCTGGGATTGAATGCAGATCAATATTCTAAATCACATCAAACAAGTGGTAATATGGTTTGCAACCACTGGTGGACAGTTATTAACAGTTTTAGCCTGTGGAAACATTTATAATAAAGAAAGCCTGTTTGAAAGAGAGTTGGAGCATAGATTAGATAGGAGCAGATTTATGAACACACACTGCCCCTGAGCAAAGTGATAGTTTGGTAGTAGACCAATCCACAAGGACAAGTCTCAAGCCTACCAACTCATTAATAGTTTATGGCGATAACAAGAAGATAGAGAGCAGGATAGTCAGAGGATCTTCATAGCATCATCGAGGAGGGGGAAGTGGGAATTATGGAACGGCCAGAGCCAAGAAAATAGCATCCCTGTCAGACAGAGTGAGAGTATTAATCATTCATTTTCCATGGGGAGTGAGTTTGATGGATGGAAGCGAATGAGGTATACGTCTTCCAGGGCTTCTGAAAATTGCAAGGGTTTGTTCATGTATATTAAATATGCTTTTAATTGGGGAGCGGAGCTGTGAGAACCAGACTCACTCTCATTAGTGCACCTATGTGATTTGCCTTTTTAAGGTAGTCATCTTTAGAGTCTTGGGAATTTAGAGGTGTGAGAGTAATGGAGAATACAGACTGTCTTCAGAAGAACTCAAGGATTAGTTGCTTCTTTAGAAACCACTTACACATCAGTTAGTCTGACATTCCAAGAAGATACTTTGCTTCCCATTTGATTCATATCTCTCCATGTACCATTATGGGAAAATAACAGCAACTGCAAACACATTTTTTCTTTCATGAAGAAAAATAAAAACTGTTCTTAATAAAGGAAGAAGAATAGAACACTGCCTTCCCTTTAGAGGGAAAAGATTTCTGAAATGACAAGAAATATAGTATATAAGAAAAAAACAATTATCTGAACTTTCAGATGTGTACAATGATATTGAGCAATACAGTGTGAATAAATATCAAATAATTCAAGAGTAAAGAACACTTGAAAATTATGAAAAAATATCTCTGCATTTCATATTTGAAAATTTCAGAGCACTTTCATACTGATCCTAGAGACTGAACTTGACAATCAAGTCCTATCTGTGATATACAGATAAAGGAAGTTAAAAAGGGACTATAAGTAAAAGAGAAACTGACACTTAATGATCTGTTAAAAACCTCATGTCTAAACAAAAAGTAGAAAAACAAAAAACGAGACAGACAAGTAAACCGGAGACAGGAAAAAAAGGGATTTGAACATTTCCACATGTTCAGTAATTTGCTTGGAGTATGATAGGATATGGAGTTGTGCAAAATAATGAGTATTAGAGGAAATAGGTAGAAGGAAAAAAAGAGAGAGAGATAGAAAGAGAAGGAAAGAATAGATTGCTTGGATTGATTAATTTTGACCCAACACTGAAGTTCTCAAGTTTCCTGCATCCTAGGTTGTGGGTACTTTCGACAGGAAGACTGAGCTATCCCACGAGACACTCCCCTGTGTTTGTTCGCTTTCTTTCCTCTCCTTTTTATCATTTCTCAGATGCACAAAAATATGAGAAGATGATGGTATGGTGTACTGGTTGGAGACTTGGAGTAAGAGAATACTGCTATGCACCAGTTTTTAATTACAGCATGGGAACAGAGTAAAGGTATGTGAACTCGCAAGGGGACCAAATGCTATTTATTTACATTTTCTCATCTATCTCTCTCTTTACTCTCGCTCTCACAAATCTCAGCCATCCTTGGACATGTTTTCTCTTTCACCTCTTCTCTTTCTCTCACTCTCCTTCAGACCCTAAATCACCAAGCTCCCTAGCTTATCATTGCAAGCCATTGTATAAAACAACGAAGCCTTACATTCTTGGACTTGACCTATATGACCTGAAAATGAGTCAGTCAGGCTGGAATATTCATCAAGCCTGTGCACAGATTTTCCGCACTCTCAATCCCAGGCCTATCGCCAGTCCACTAGCTTGGCTACTCATGGATCTAATTCATGTCTCTTTTCTTCTATCTCTGTCTCCATGTAATGTGACAATCTGTTTCTTTCTTACCTCATCATTCTCCCTAGCAAAACATCAAACTTTATGAAGTGCTAGACTAGGAGGTGCAAACATACTCAATGTGAATTTTTCTTCACAAATTTCAAGGATTGTCTGCAAACTATAACACATTAATCTTCAGTAATACTAAGCAGATCCCTCCCCCCCCCCCCACAACTGCCCTCAATGTATAATCATGGAGTTTATAACTATCATGTCACAATGTTCAAGATCATTTTTATTCCAGAACTTCTGCACCTCTGATCTTCTTTTTCTTCCTCCCATGCATCCTCTCCCTGTCTTCCTCTATCTCTATCAGATCTCTGTCTAGCTACCGGTGTACTTTATATTTGTCGCAATCAATAGTTCCGCGGCTTGTTTTGCTGACGTGAGAATATTTGGGGATGAGTTAGATGCTGAGGTATGTGGATGAGAGCGGGTAGATGGGACTAGGGGGGATGATGTGACGTTAATTAGCTGCAGCACCGCTGATGAGTGATGGAGGGAGGGGTGAGGTTTGAATACTATGGAATAAGTTAACTCTCAACAGCTGGCATGAGAGGAAGATAGAAGGGGATGGAAAAGTTAGCAACACCTTGATAATGTTTCCTAGTTATGTTCTGACATCAGTGATAACAATATGATTCCTTTTTATTTGCATCCCAATCACATACATGTAAATAGAATTATGACACTTACTGTTTTTCTGTACAACAGATGTTTTGTATCAGATAAAGTAGTAAAAATCAAATCAAAGTCCTGCTAGACACTGTTATTTCTCATGCTACATGGTATACAAATATCACCTGGCATGGTCTCCATACTGTCTCTCAAGCAGGTTTCTTGCAATATTAACAGCTTAAATCTTCCTAAAAGTCAATATAGTTTTTTGGGTGAAACCAATTCAAGATTCAAGACTCAAGAACAGTACACAAAATTTCTTCTCACAAACAACACAACAATGGAGATAAAACTTAGATCATGTTCACTGACAACCAACAATATGACACAATTGACAATGTTTAACATATTTCTACCATTTATGACTATAAGGGTGTGTTATCCTCTCAGTGAGACAATCAGAATGCTGCACTAATATAAACTTAAATCACTTGAAAAAAGACAGAAATTCTGACATCATGACTCATGATGTGATGTAGTCAAGGTGTAATAATAACCACACTACATTAGAAGAGTCCAAGTGAATCTCTAAAGAGATGACTGAAACCATTAACAAATGAAACCTTCTATTCTGATCACCATGAATCTTATAAGATAGAATCATAACGACAACAAAGACTATCGATCACACTAACCTTTAATTGTGAGTGTACATGGTCATGATGTATTCCAATGTAATTCCGTGATTGGTTTGAGAGGTACCAAGCACACACCTCTGGCCATACAGAAGAGAACAACTCCACATCTGCTCCATACATTATTAACACACATAGCACTGCCATACACCCAATCATAATAATTCCCCGATATAATTAATAAATCAACCCCCGCATGAACCTCTCCTATTCATACGTCTTAATCTTATTAAACTCGGCACACACAAGCAAAATAAAAAAAGAGCGCTTTCTCTCCTCTCTATTATTTTCTCTCTTTCAGCATGACACAGTAGGATAGTATTCTTTCTCTCTCGTTTCTCTTCCCGTCTCTTTATCTTGTATTATGATTTAAGCAGTTGTCGGGTTGTGATTTGGCGAGCCAACACCTTTTATGCCGTGCATACTTGGTTTTTCCATTCCAGCGATCAAGCACAATGTCGGCCGGCTGATACAACCTGCTCATTTCAATTCCCATTTCATCACCGCCCGCACTGACCTTTGTTCTACGGTTTTCGGGCAAAGCAAATGAACCCCTTCCAACCCACAAAGTAACAACCCATCAGCTAACCTTGCTCTATTTCATTTCTTTGCAGTTGAAGGGTTAAAGTAAGATGACTGTAGAGTATCCCGCTGGGTAGGTTTGCTACGTATCCTCTCGTCATAATCTCATTCATGTAAATATAATCAATATTAGAATGAACCATGCCACAGCAAGGAACCAAACCTCTACAACTTTTTCACTTTTTATGCTGTCCATCTTTTTCTCCTTTTTCCCTCTTTTTCCACACATTATTCCTCTGTGATTGTGTGACTTCTCACATTCATTTCTTTTCATAAGAGGCAAGTTACTCGTCCGTTATTAATGTGATATCTTTTCTCATCTTTTTCTCTCACTGCTTTCACATTTTGGACTCTTACTACCACTTGTGCCACTATATGTTGAGCCTAGCCTTTGACGATATCAAAAGAAGCTGGAAGAAACGCACTAGTCCATAATTGAGAAAGGAGCCACATTTCCTTAGAACACAAAGATTTAGAGCGTCATTAATGAGACACATACCCAGACTGGTAATAAAGACATACCACTGCATCCATTGTCTGTATCTGGTCCCGCCAATACACTACTCTTTTCTTACGTCAAAATATCTGGCTTTCCTGAATTTCAAAGTTTGAAAGAAAGAGTCGATTGTTGCGCTTTAGTTCAGTGATTAATGTCCGCCACAGTAATTGGTATAATCATTCTCTGACAACTTATTCTCTATTGACCTTGCCTACCTGATTGGTGAGAGACGACTGGAGAGAGAGAGAGAGAGAGAGAGTGCAACAGTAAGGAAAACAATACGACAGGAAAACAGAAAATGGTAAGGAAAAATATAACAAAGAGGAAGAGAGACATAGAAAGAGGAAAAGAAAGAGAGAGGGAGAGAACTAGACAGAGAGAGAATGAAAGAAAAAGAGACAGAAAGAGAGAATGAGGGTGATGGAATGGGGGATTATCTCTTCTCTCTTTAGAACCGTCTGCATTCCGACAATCGTTTCTTTTCAAGTTTCAGTTCTTCTGATTTCATTCTTAGAAATAATCACTGGTAATTATCAGCTTTTAAAGGAGACATTTTACTTTTATGTGTAATTAAATGATAGCATAATGAAATGTGACTCATTATGTGAAAAAAATATATCCCAAGGCTATATTTTCTCCTGTTTTGTTGTATGTGACAAAGATTGGTTTTAAACATGTTTTGTTGTACCGCAAGAAGGTTGGCATAAAACAACCCCTATCCTGAAAAAATATGTCTTATCTTAGATCTCTACTTGTGAAATTAGGCTTACAGTAAGAGGACAAATATCATATCTACTGAATAAAAAACATATTTAAGCCTCACTTCCTAGTTTTTTTCTATTCAAGAGTAACTTGAAGTGTGTCATCACAATTAGAGTTCAAAGTCTAACATACTCCAATCATATTCAAAGCTTCCTTACTCAAAGCAAGCATTTCTCATCCCAATTCTCTGTTTGCTCCAATATTTGCATACTGTAATTAAGAGTTGGATAGAGTTGCTGATGATGAATTGTAAGCTGTTTAGTCTTCCAAGTTTGATTTGAATTAAGATTCACAAACACATTTATTTTTTCCAGCATGACTTTATATCTTCTATTCATAACTAAAGCAATCATAAAGGCAGTCATAACTAATGCAATGCCATGATTTTTGTTCACAAAATGGTGGAGTCATTATATCAAAGAGTCATCATGGAGTATGCAAGCATATTTCCACTTTGTTAAACATGAATGTTTAAGTGCTTCTGTCTCAATAGCAAGCAATCACACAAGATAGCAATCATTGTCTGAACAGACGTGAGTTATAAAGAATATATCCCTCCGTCTCTGAAGAAGGGCATTGACATTGAGTTTAAGTGTTCCAACATACCTGCTTTCATAATGGAAAGAAAATGAAGTGTTGTCTTCAATTTGATTCCTAGCTGGATTAGACAAGATAGGCAGGCTATGAATAGTCCCATCAAGGCATGGTTGTAATAAGACGCATCATACGCAGGATGCCAATAGCTTGGCTTAATGATGAAACAAATGGTTTAATTCAGAGGGACAGACACTGGCAAAGCTATCCGACACGTTTTGATGCCTCAGAAAATTTGGGTAATTACAAGAAGGCTCAGAATCTGGAGGTGTGTTCAGATAGAAGGTTGTCTTTCATGGGTATGCCTGTCAATTCAATAATCCTTGATTGCAAGGTGGCAATTGACCTTGGGCTTGGATATCTCTATGGATATGAACAATTATAGACAAGATTTTTTCTTCTTCTTCATCCCACAATAATCATGTAGATAAAATTTGGAGTGCCCACTTGGAAATTAATTGAATCTGTTTTTAAAAGAATAAAATTTGAGTATTTTTAATTTTTATTTCTTGACATTATGATCTGAAAATGCTTCAAGAAATAATTCACACATTTCACTCATCCAAGGAAAGCAAAACAAGAAAGAGTCATGTGACAACCCATGTGACCGGTCAAGCCAAGAACCCAGCAAGAAAACGGAATTAAGAACACAATCTGGGTAATAATTGGCTTTGGTAATAAGGGTTCTGTCCTGGGAAATTGTGCAGGACTCCAAATGCCAACTTTAGGAATAATTGAAAATGACTCATAATTCAGATCTGCTTATTAACTGTAATCTCTCTGATTGCCCATTGCTTTTACTCCACTAATGAAGAAGAAAAAGAGACGTATTCATTTTTTGCATTCACTATCATATCTTTTGCTTAATCACATTTCTAAATTGATGGATAATGAAAGTACATAGGCACCGTAGAGTTTGCCTTTTATTTAAGCGCGCTTTTCCATGATACTATATGACAGGAGTTGATTATAACCCACGCTTCTTCAGACAAGCGTTTTGTGTTGAAGAAGGAAATGACGATACTAATCAGTAGCCAGGGCACTGTGCCTTGGCCAATTAAACCAATACCAATATGAAGAGAAATCTGTCTTAATTTCCAGTCAAGATTGCCTTTCATATCCTCTGCTTCCCCCTCATCTCCTACAACAAAAGACTTGAATACATCTCATAGGACACCAGAAGAAAAGAGGAGTAGCGACTACGGTGATGGTGGTGGTGGTCGGTGGGGGTTAGCGCTAATTGCGCTG
The DNA here is from genome assembly GCA_029962745.1 of Echinometra lucunter. NCBI lineage: Eukaryota > Metazoa > Echinodermata > Echinoidea > Camarodonta > Echinometridae > Echinometra > Echinometra lucunter. The sequence continues at coordinate 393,626 of CM057158.1, forward strand.
TACCTTGAGAAGCAGACTCTCGCATAATTACTCCATTACTGAGACCACGGCCTCCTTCTTCTTCCTCTCCTTCCTACCCACCACTGCTGCTGCTCAACTCAAGATTGTATGCTTGGGACTAATGGATTTCTATTCAAACCATTCAAACGGCCAACCGTCCCAGCCAACTCATTTTCATTAATGAGTTTTCTGACACAAGAAAAGAGTGCTAACAAAAGAAGCAGGGGGTAATAAGATACCAACAACATGAGCGGAACAAAGACCAACAGTCTTCATCCCCATGACGATTCAATCTTTCTAACTTTTTATTTTTACCTTGCTCTACAAAAAGCCAAACTAAAAAACAGACAATTACCATTTCTTTGGAATTAGTTTTTCTTCGTATATCTCTGTGCTATTTCTATGCAACATGCTTTCTCCTCCGAGTCTCTCTCTCCTCTTTTTCTCTCTTCCCTCTTCTTCTCATTTTCTCTCTCCTTCCCACATGTCTTCATATAACTCCTATTGTCCAAAATTCATCCACATTAACAAAAACCCAGCTGGGGTTTGGCCTTTCTCTCACAAAAAGTCTATACCTTAAAAATAGACATGGAATGAATGAATAGTTACAAGTCCAGACATACTGCTTACTACCAAACAACAAAGCTTATCTTAAAAATTGCTTCTAGCAATTTAACGTAAGTTCATCATGTATAATGACTAGCATAGAAGGAGAGATAGCTGTATAGCTTGGAGGGAAAATACAACATCATTTCATATCAATTCAAGGTCCATTCTACTCATACTTCATATATCCTATATACAACAGCTCACACTATCAGTCATTAGCATGAATACTAGACAGTGATTAGTTAGTTTCTTCTTCAAATCAATGTGAAACATGAAACAATGACAAGGCAGTCTAATTAAGCCATGCTTCAATCACCTGAGTCTCGTAATTAACCAAGAAATCAAGGCTACCTTCAAGGAGAAAGATCAGCTATATACGCAAGCTGAGCCATTCTCCTACTCGGCTTGTAAAAGAATCTTTTATTTCACATCACCATATAGTAATTCTAGAGCAAGAAAATTGTATCTCTTTCTACAAGCACGCACATGCACCCTCACACACACACATGCACACATGTCTCCCACACAATTCCAAATTTTAGATTATGTACGGACATCACAAAACTGCATAATACACATATATTTTTTAAACAGACTGAACAAGAAATATAGAATAGCAAGCAACTTTAGTACTATACTTCTTCAATCACCAGAAAATAAGTAGCAATTATAGACAAGACTTTTTCATAAAGTTTCAAAGGTGCGTAACTGCCAATAAAAAATGGGAATGCATGTAAGTCCTCTTTGAAGAAATGTATGCATACTGTTGAATTAGCATTGAATAGTTAGAGAACTTGACAAAGTCATCATAGAGAAATATGATTTAACTTTTCCCCCCTACAGGAATGCCAAAATAATAAGTCATAAAAAAAGGACAATACTAGGTAACCCCCACCCCCCCCCCCCCCAAATGATTACAGCAAATGATTACAGATGAGACTTAACTTTTACTTAAAATGAAGTAAAAAACTTAATTAACTCACAGTGCAAGAAATGACAACTACTACTAAAAAAAAGCATCAGTTACATTAAAAAAAAACAAAGTTTCCCTCAATCAATGCTCACCTATTGTAATGAACTACTTGCGAAGCTTTTCTGAATGAGAAAAGAAAAATCTTTCTTGGAGAAGTAAGCACAGAAGATGTTGAAATGATGATAAGCACATGACAGAATTGATCTGGACATGGCTAAAAGAACAGCTCACAAGATATGGACAAGATTTGGACACTTCTTGATGAACAGCTAAGAAGAAATGTTGACACAGTAAGATGAGGAAGAGATTGGTAAAGGCTTTGGTCAGCTAGTATCCAATGACTGAAGCAAGATGTGAGTAAACACAGAAATACCCTCTACGCATGCAAGAAATTAATTATTTCTAATTATGAAATCGAGTGTAGGAGAGAGAGAGAGTGAGCGTGGATGGAACTGCAACGGAACCCACTGAGTATACCGTTGTAAGAAAGTGAAGTCCCACAGGCAAATTGCAAAGCTTTTTTAATTATGTGATCTGCAGTTTTATACTGTTCTCCCACTAATTGCAGAGAGTCGGGGTGAGAGAAGGAGAGAGAAGGAAAGACAGAGCATATGTGTTTGTGCATATGGTGGTGAATATATGTGAATTTTGAAGTGTCGTGTGTAGAGAAGTAATTAAAATTTGCCTGTACAACGTTTGGAAAGTAATTGATTTAGGGCATGTGGCGTGGTTGGCAAGTAGATATATTTATCCAACACTAATCAATCATTGTGTAAGCTGAGTGCACAAAAACAGAAATGTATGTTAATTAAATATTCAAGGAGAAAGTAAAGGTAAGCATTGATTAGGGTTTTAGGAAAGGCAATAATACCAAACACACAAATGAGCAAAGGTACCTCACATCACATCAACCTGTGTTCTAACCATCTACCATGCACTCATCATTACAGGCTCTATATATCTGCAGACAGGCATACGTCATTAAGTTGTTTTTTAATTACTTCTGTAGCTCATCAGTGATGTACAATTCAAGCTAGCTAGTAAGCATGGCTATAATATGTGTGAAATCATTGGCAGTTTTTGGCACTACCATCAATGCTCAAATGATGCAAGTATACACACTATCCAGCATAGGGGTAGTGAACTATGATTAGTTATCTTATTGATGCTTTCCTCTAAAACTACCTTACTTATCATTTGTTTTGGAGAGGATTACACATTCCAAACAAGAAATTATATTAGAAAATGACAAAATATGCACTTTGATTATTATCTTTTTAAATTATTTTCTCTGACCAGAGCCCTTCTAGTTCTGAAACCCCACTTTTTTTTTTTTTTTTTAGAAAAAAAATTCTATAAAACAAGTATTCCAAGGAAAGCAAGAGAAAGGGACATAAAATGGTGTCTCTACTTTCCATTTCAATTCATTTCAATTCAAAATGGTTTTATTCGAAATAAACATGCTTGATACATTAGACATTTCACATGAAAAGCAGCAAAGGCTGGATAGATCATGTTTACATGTTTAATATATTTACAACATTAAAAAATATATATATACATGTTTAAAAGGGTAAATGGCAAGACACATGAAAATTAATTAATTAAATACCAGTATAAACATGTAAAAACACTAGTTGATCCCTCTCCTTAGTTTGTACAAAGGATAAGATGGTATGAGTGCAATCATGACAATGCAGAAGAAATATTTGAATACACAGAGGAAGAAGAGCAGGACTGAACGGGAAAAGGAGGAAAAATCACGGAAAACTTCAATTATTGTTCAACATATTAACTAAAAATGGGAGTGGGCTATTCTTAAATCTTTGTGTTTTGAATTTGAACTGATGGTATGTATGTATGGTATGTATTAGTGTGTCGTAGAGATATTTCAAATTTGAAAATCATATTGCAACAATCAAGGTGAGAAAACTATAAGAAGAGATTAGAATATTCAACTAGTTTGTTTTAAAAAAAAGGGAAGTACTTATTCAAAAAGCTGTAGGCCTAGAAATGAAGTAGCGGTACTAGTAGGCAAGACATCTGCTTTTCAGTGGAAATCTGTACATGAAATCAATAGCACACTAGTCATTCCGGGTCTGTGTATGAAGACTATCAACAGACTGGTCACTCAAGGTCTGTAAAGAATGACCTCATTAAAACCTATATATTTGACCTACTTTCTAACAGTCATCAGACCAAAGAAGAATATTATTTCACAGAAGCACTTTCCATTTGGCCACTGTCAAATCAAACAACACTTAAGAAAATTAAATAGCTTCTGCAACAAAAATGTTGTTTATCAACCTAAACACTCCAATTTTGACATCTTTCATACAACAAGGCCTGTGTCATGATCTATCACCAAAGCCATAAGCTAAGGTTAAGTCATATAATTAAAAATTTCATTTCTTAAACTTTCAGGCTTTACTGAACAATGACATAATAACTTAATATTTCATTGTATAGACAAAATTATGAAAATGCCACTTTAACTTTACAAATGATGATATCTAAATTGACAAATCTAAACTCATGCTATGGTAACTGACTTGTACTTGCAATATTTTTTTTTTTCTTCAAAATGTAGGTTTATGTATCCTGACTGTCATCTGTTCACACTCTCCTATATGGGGTATATTTTGTCACTAGTTTCGCGTAGTGATGTATGCGCTTAGGCTCAAGGACAAGAAATACCTCAGTTTACAAAGCCGGTAATGATTTGATTGTTATCATATATGAATTTCAATCAAAACCAAAGCAAAAAGATAAGCTTTAAAGCTATTTTACATTGCTTTTTACTTCCTTACGACATCACCAAAGTGAATTTTAAAAATCACACAATGAACAAATCTACTGTGATAAAATGCACTATCATAACTGTGCATGGTAGAACAGTATGGCACAAGTCTTTACTGTAGGTCTACACTCTTGTTTGCGTACTAAGATGTATTACATGGACGACTGCTTCAATTAATGGCTGTACATCTTGTAATTACATTAACAGCAACCATTAACTCACTACCAAGGACAGTAGAATATAGATGAGAAGATTGCAGAAAACTGCCAAGATAAGACACATCACTAATGAAACCATCTAATATATCTTCTTCTTACAACCTTTTCATGTCTGACAACAGAGTCAGATCTATATTACCTAAATACTGATTTCAAATTCTGGGCATATTTGCCAACATTAATTCTGGTGTTTTTTTTTTTTCAAGTTTGTTCATGAAATGAATCTTACTGTATTTGATACAACATTTCAGTCTTATAAGTGGCTATTGTACCACGGTACAAAATTCACAAGCTCAAACAGAGCTAGTGTTTGCAACTGATTGATACAAAATTTTAGAAAATTGCTAAACTGAATGTAGATTCACACAGGAAAGGCAGTTTCAAAAAAGCGCTAAGATGAAACACTCTGCAGAGTTTCTCAATATAATTAAAATTCAAAGTGGTTGTTTATAGAAGGTTAGACTATGAGGCGGGCTGTCACTGATCTAACGTTGTGCTCTGAATTGAAGCAGTGATAATTCAGCTTTGTTAGCTACTTCCTTTAGCAAACTTCTTTCCTCATTTTATTTGTCCTCCACCATAGAGACCACGATGACCTCATCGGGACAAGAGAGAACCATTAAAGGCTGGGCAAAGAGACAGGTAGCAGCATACCGCATAAAAAGCAAATAAAAGACATCTGACATGCTAGTCACATACAGGAACTTGAGTAGGTGGGACTAACGCTATGCAAATACTGTCAAATTGACCATGGCACAAACACGTTGCTGAGCGTCAATCCAGTCACTTATACTGCTTCCACCGTTTAGCCTGTCAACACGCGCTGCACACTAATGGAAAACGATTCCCGAAACAAGAGGGCTGAGAAAACCAACTAAATTAGGATTCTAACTCGATGGGCACAAGACGGGCAGCAGCCACCTGAGTGATTTGAATAAATTTGCATTAGTTTCATCCCCATTTCCCTCGAAATCCATTTTCTCCTAGCAAGTATGCCTTCATAATTTGACTGCCTGGGCACATCTGCGCATATATCCTGAAGACTGTATCATATAGATCAGAGCATATATCCTTCAGACTTTAGCACATCTACATCACAGCAGAATATCTATGTCAATTGAAACTTTCGAGTTGATACTGCTTTAACAAATGCAAATATTTTTCTACCCCTTCTCCCTACGTTAACTTATAACCTTTACCCTCCTAAGACCTACTCCTAACCCTATAACATGACAAAGCAGACATCTCCCATCACTGTCTCTCTTTATTTAACCCTTTTTCAATTTCAGACAGTTTAAATCTAAAATTAAACCAACCATAGGGAGAGCAGTGGAGTCATTCTCTATTGTATGTATCAGCGGTTTTCTTTCCTAAATGTCAAAACTTTGCCCTCTTGTGTCCTAACCTAACTGAGCAGAGATCCTCTTTCTTATCAAAACTCTGTGTTCATGTCATCCTCTTTTAACAATTCAAACATTATTTGAAATCTTGATTTTTTTTACAGCTTGAACACAGTCACAATGCAAGAATTCATTGGGAGATGTTCACACAGGAAGATAACTATCTGAGATGACTATTTGGAAATTCAGCTCTCTTTTTTTCAAAGTAAGAACCAACCTGAAATCTAGATTTTTTTTATTGTAATGCAAATGTTATTTTCTCGATGGGTATCTGTATCAAGACATGGGGAAAAGCATCTTGTCGTGTGTATTTTGATGTATGGTGTGAACTTGATCAAAATTAACATCTGTATAGGTCTTTCAAGACAAAGCCTATAAGACTAGACCTGTCTGCCAAGACACAACTAAAGGACATGGACAATACACAGCAGGAAACAGCACCATGATTGAACTCCCAAGGTGGGTTCCAGCCTCCTCCACCTCGTTCTCATCCTCTTCATCATCAGTGTCATTATCATGGAAGTCATTCTGTCTGTTTAAGCTTATTATCCAGCCAAGATGGAATCATGTTACCCCTTTCACCCTGTCAAAGGCCCCCTTCTCACTTCCCTTCCCCCTGCAAAGAGAATCAACCCCTGCTTCCTGATCTCAAGGCTCTCCCATCAACTCTCCCCTTCATCTATCTTTTTAATAACTCAGCTCTGAAAACACAAAACTAATCAGAAGAAATTGTCTTTGGTTTAAACAAACATCGCATCTTCCCAGACCCGTGAATTTCCGCCAGGGCGAAATTTGCTGATTCTCATTTCATCACAACCTCTTTTTGCCGACGTCATTTGTCCCCCTGTATCATCTGGAAATATGTCATCTCATAGAGGGAAAGAATAGAGAGTGGCCCTAAAGAGGATTCACTTCAAAGTTAGTCAATGTCTGTGATCTATTGATCAAGTTTGTTGTGAAATGAAGAGGAATGAGTGTACCATTTGAGCAGGAAAGAAGGCAACAAATCAAATAATGAAATCAAAAACTGATCTTAATGAAAAGAAATGTGAAGCAGGTGTGGACTTAATCCCTTTCCTCTTGTCTGTCAGGGCTACTTTACAATTATTCTCTAACGAGAGAGAGTGAGAGAGAGAGAGAGAGAGAGAGAAAGAGAGAGAATTGGTCTGACAGACTGTCTCATGCTGACCATAGAGGGAGTGATAATATATCACCTTTCTTGTCTTTTTTCTAACCTTTCTGAAATCTTTTTGAAACCTTCTGAGACACTCTACCCTTCCTTAAAACAACTGGCATTATCGTAACCTTAACAGTAGGTCAGCCCTGACATTCTCTTTATGGAAAAACTATAGTTTTCCTCTTTAATAGTGCTCTGGGAACTTGGATTGACCAAATTTTCAATTTGCACTAGACATTTTAAAGGATACTGTAAGGAATGTCTGAGTGCATCTATGTGAAGATTTTAATTGGTATTCAACCGAGAGGAAGTTTCTTAGAATGTACATAGATATGAAAGAACATGTCTTGATTCCCTCTGTTATATTTAGAAAATATATTTTTTACAGTATTTTTATGATTATATTTTGTATATTTTGAAATAAATGACTACCAAAAAGATCAAATCAAAGTTAAACAATTTTCTATTTATGCTGAATAATTCATTTTCTCAATTATTTTCTCCCTTGAATGCAATATCAACTTACGAAAATTACAATGCAGTCATTTTTTGAGAGATATATCCCAAAAGATAAAATAAATCATATTTACTTGAATGCATTACTTACAGCCTTCATAGACAGAATATTAGAAAGAGAGAAGGAGAGAAAAAGGAAAGAGAGAGAATAGAAGAAGACAGAATGGAAGAAAAGAGAATAGAAGGAGAGAGAAGGGTAAATGAAGGGACATACAATACAATATAGCCAAACTTCTTAGAGAAGCTGGTGCATTTGTCAGCCAGCATGTGTTCATTGTGTGAGGAAAGATGGAGGGTGACAACGGAATAATCTCATTAGTACTAGAGACCATGACATGCATGATAGAAGCAAAATTCCACTTTCCTATTGAATAATCAAGAAAATTCACTTAGCATAATCATGAAATCATACGCATTTTTGCACCCACTGTCTTTCCGTCTTTTCACCATCCTTTATTTCCCCTGCCATCTCTTAAGCATCTCCATCATCCTGAGTGTTCTACTGATGAGATTTGAAACGAGGAGGAGAGAGAGAGTGGTGGCTGGATCTCAACCTGAGCAATTATTCAATTAACAGAGGAGGGGCTGAGCGTATAAGATGAATACGAGTCGCAGCGATTCGTTACTTGCTTGATTAAATCGCCTATGGGTATGCACCATCCTCATCTTCATTTCCTTACTCTGTTCCCTCTGGGCTTTGGCTCTAATTATAATGCATAACATACTTCATGTTGTTCCTCTTGACTTAAGTTTCAAAGAAGAAATTCAACTTCGTTAGTGGATAATTGAAAAACTCTACTTGAGAGGGTTGTTTTTCCTCCTATCTCATCCTTATTATGATCTCCCATGTAATGTTATTGTATATTTCCATGATGAGATAATGATTTTCATAATAACTTCGCTTTTATCTCCCAAAGTCTGAGTATTGTGTTCATTTAATGCATGATGTAGTTTTAATGAAGACGAATAATGACAGGCTTAATGTTATATTCCTTTGCTAGAACTTGACCTTACACTAAAGTCCCATTATCACTCATTACCATGCCTACTGCAACAACTGACTTGACAAATGACGTATGACATAAAGGAATAATCTTCTATTAACAAGAATAGCACTGCCCCAGTAAATCATCCAGGCGCAGATTAGCATTTCTGATGTATTTAATAATGCATGTTTTCAATAAATGTGCATCTTCATTACACTGCAGCTGAAATGCTTTAATGTGATGCGTACGTTGAACTCCAGCAAAAAAGTAGTTCAGGTTTCTTTATAATTCAGACATTTCAGACATTCTGGGCTTTCTTTGGCTTAAAGAAAATGCTTTTCTCTAGATTTCAAGATCAATTATTCCTGTCTGGAAGATAAAATCACATAATGATACCAAATATCTCGCTCCTTTTCCAGGTATCAAATAAATTTTAATAAACAAAAATAGCAATTGATGACAACTTTATGTAAATGACTGCTTCAATGAAATCTTCGCTGCAAATCCACGTGCAAAATTCAAGCACAAAAAGATTTTTAAAAACTGTGCCTTTTTAAGGTGTTCATCTAATGACATGATAACTTTATATTTCCGGTGTAGCAAAAGAAGAAGAAGAAGAAGTTTATATGAATGCGATGAGGACATGAACCTGCTAACTAGGTGCCATCTAGAAGTCATCTGAGGACACTCTATCTCCAATGGCTATTACTTTATCCTAATCAATAATTCAACATTTTCATTACCTGTGCAATCCCAATGCCCATCTACCTTCTAAGGCTCTTGATTAGGCAAGGCAAACAAATCCTTCAAATTACCTCATCACAAACTAACGACAAGACGCCCCAATACCCCAGGGAACTCTAAACAATCATCTCACCACTTCCACACACTATCAAAGAAAATATTGCAGAAATTACAATTACAAGTGTTGGTAGATTGCAGTATTGCAGCTAATTCTAATTAGATAACACCTTCTAAATGAGAAAGAGGGAGAGAACCCTTGCTGCAATGCTAATTCTTCCATGTTCATTGGAGATTCATTCACAGTGTATCGTCAGGGGATTACAAAATGGCAATCACAAATTATACGTCAATACATCCTGGCCTTATGAAATACCAGGAGTAATAAAAGAAATAATGTAATATTATCCGACACTCCTTGAGTATTTCTTAGCAATTCCAATAAGAGAGAATGAACACAGAACCCACTGTTTGATTTTTTTCTGATAACTATGTTTTTACCTGAAATTATGTTCTGGTTTATAATCCCCTCTCAGGTAAGGTAAATCTCGGCAGACAGAGGACATTGCTTCTTGACCTGCCCCCCCCCCCCCCCAATTCATGTCCCCACCCCCTTCCCTTCACAACAACATGAGTGCATGCAGCGATTAATTTCACGCTTGTCACTTGCGCATCGTCCTAACACCACTTTAGTTGATTAACTGCCTCATATAAACACAGCGTCATCATCTGCATAATTAACTTACGAATTTGAACTAGGCGACGGGTGCTTCATCAGTCGCTTGAATTAGAAGGGAAAATATTTCTCTGCATAGATTTGCATTCCTCACTCTACTGACTGTGTATGAATACATGCCAATGTGTGTACTTCATAATATTTGTGACTGATTCTTGCACTGGGAACTAATCTCATATACTAACAGCAGAAATAGGTATCTGCATTTTGTCTAGGAAAATACTTTTTATTGCTCTTCCAATATGTATTTCATATATTTAATATACAAAATACTTACATTTGGTCTATGAAAGAAATCTGGAGTAAAAACACTTTCATCACATACAAAATAAGTAGCACTGCAATAAAGAGGTGGGAAAAATATCTCAATACCTTATACTACTATCCCAATCATTTTATTACATTTCAAACACAATATTCCACACCTGAATACATCTTTTTCTTTGTAATATGAGGATAAACATTTTAACTCCAGATAATATCTAGTCACATTTCTACACTAAATTGAATGTTTTCATATATATTCAGTGACCTATCTCAGTGAAATAATCCTGCATATCTCTAGCATTGTTGTATTTTCTAAAGAATCAGAGCATATTTCCAAGGCATGACGATTTCAATAGGATTAGATATTGTCACAATCACTCACACTTTGGTATGTATACAGCAAAGGGAAGAGAACATTATGGTGATGGCACATACACGCTAATCATATTAGATGGCTTAATTCTACCATCTTAACATACAATGTGCATCCCATTCATCCCTGCTTATGGAATATAAACCAGGAGCAAAATAATAGTCTTTGAGATTAGCAGCTGTCACTGTCTGCTAACGAGTTCCGTCTAATTAACGCTGATGATGGCCTGAATGTTCCCCTAATGTTTATTGCATTTGGTGAGAAGAAAAGGAGAGAGATAATTGGCAAACATAATGAGCCACAAATGTTTCAATGATTGCCATGCATGCTGAATGTAATTGGAATTTTAATAATGAATGCTTCATTATTTAGTCAACTACATTAGCAGGGGAAACCCTGTTATAGGTGTACAAGAAAGAATTAGAATTAGATTATATTCTCTCTGATTATACCCTAATGACTTCTCTCATTAAAACTAGCTCAACCTGCATCTATCATTCAAATCAAAGTCTCTCCTAAACAGGACCACACTATCCAATCAAAATGGTTACTTCCTACAGAGTTCTTGGATCTGCCTTTTTTTCAACTTTCAAAAAATAATTCTGTACACATTCATCTCTTATGATAAATACTATAAGAGTATAAAAGGAACAAACAAAAAAGGAGGGCTAACTGTTCCGTTTCTTGTTTTGAACAAAGATTTCCTATAGCAAAAAAATCTTCCTTTCTAGGATTAAAATATATGCTTCTCAGCACAAAGATGAAGGATTATTGATAGGCCTACACCTGGATTCTGATTGGATATCTAACATCCAACATCAATCCAAAGATCTTTGGAGGAGTTACTTTTCTTGTCTGTTTTTCATCATGCACATAGAAAGGAACGTGACTTAGATGCATTGGGCCCATGAATTTTCCCTCTGAATTATGAATAAAGGAGTGCGCAGAGATCAATAAATTAATCTGTGTGGGTCCTAAGTTCATGTTGCAAGTAGCACACATTTTGCGGGCAGGGCAGCTGCAAGACTGGTTACAAAATCTCAGGGAGATTTTGATGGATAATCGAGAGCACAACAAATCCTTCATGAAACTGAATACATGGGACTATGAATTTGATGTAGAATGCTCTTCTTATTGATTTTCTTGGCAGGGAATGAAGCACAAACAGCTCGTAAGGTAAGAGAAAATTCTTAGAAATGAAGAAAAAGGTTAATTCTATACCTAGGAGAATCAACCCTAGTAGATCACTTTATATTCACTGTTGCTTTGTTGCTTTATTTCTAAAGCCAGTTCTATTTTGTATTATATACCTGAATATTAAATGAAGGCTGGGGATAAAAAAGAGAGAGAGAGAGAGAGCGCGCGCGTGCAAAAGGATAGAGTAGGTAAGAAAGATATATATATATACATCAGAGATGGAGGAATGGAGAAAATGATAAAGAATAAGAGAGTAACTTACAAATGAGCAGGTCAATTTCTGTTCCTTGAATAGGTTACCGTTCATATCTTGAAAACATCTGCAATATATTTCCTGAAGAACTACCTCTGCTTATCATATAGTTTCAACTACCCCTATAGTTTAAACTACCCCTATAGTTTAATAGTGAATAATAATTAGTGGGTTCTTGTATAGCGCTCACGTCTGTCAGGACTGACACTCCCAGCGCTCCACTGTTATCACCCCAGCTTTAGCATAGCAGCCATTAAGGTGCTCCTGCACTTCAAGGAAATTCTTCCTACCAGGTACCCATTTACTACACCTGGGTTGAGAGTGGCAATTGTAGATTAATGTCTTGCAAAAAGACAATGGTACCTCTGCGGGACCTGAACTGCCAACCTTGTGATCTACAGTCTGGCGACGTATCCGCTAGACCACGACACCTCTAAATCATAAATGCAGGATGCTATAGAAATTTCTGACTGAATTCTACAGAAAATTTATCATCTGTAGCAATCTTGCTTTCTCTGTTCATCAGAACTCATCTTCTATCAATAAATAACAATATATTCCGTTCTTGTATATCTCAGAATTTCTGAAACAGTCCTATCCTGCCAGAATCAAGCAATACTGCAAAATAGAAGTAGTAAAATGGGAAAATTGCAAATACAACACCAAGAAAACTCCAGCTCTAGGAAGCAATACACATCAGCCTGCCATAAACAAAAAAGAAACCATTTGACTTCAAGTAGACTAATCCAATGTAATCCTTATGTCTAAGTCCCACATGTAGGTCATTTCATAACTCCAAGCTTTAAATGCTAAGGAACCACTCCTCAATAGCAGTGTTCCTCAAGACAACAAGACCATACAGGTCTATCTAAACACTACACCATAGTCCTAGAGAGATGAGTTCAGATGGATAGCTACCATTACATTCACATGAAACATCACCACCAAAGAGGCCATAAAATGACAAAAATCTCTTCCTCTAAAATGTCAAAAGATGGGAACTTTTTATAAAATTTACCTTGTAAATGTGGGTCCCACTGAAGCAACAGAAGGGTTGGGAATTGGACAAGGGTTGCAGGAAGGTCTGAAAAACAAAACAAAAGAAAGGATAGAAAGAAACATTACATTAAACAATGAATCATGACTTTCAAAAGATTAAAACAAAGAACACATATACAACACTGCTTGCCAATTTTTTACACAAGCAAGAATTATCTTTGAATATATTCAAAGGTGATTCTTGCCTGTTTATAGAACTTGAGAAAATAATAATTTGCTCTAAATAATTGTATGGTATTCTTTAAAAAAAAATAGTTTCATTTGCTTAGAAAAGCACATCAAAATGTTTTCAGGAATTCAAATGGTGGAATTAAATGGTCAAACTTCAAAAAGATTTTTTTTCTCCAATTCTTTCTTTTCCCTCATTTCAGTCTTTATCTTCACTATAATAATAAGCATGAATTCTAACAATGCTTTCATTTCTTGATGTTTCACAGTTAATCAAGAAACTTTAGCACCAGAGATCTCAAAGTATTACTCTGACATTTGGCTCAAAGAATGGCCCCCTTCTCTCCCTCCTCCTCCTCCTCCTCATCCCAGAATCTGACAAGTATAAAAGATGACATGGGGGACCAAAATGGATATTACGCGGACATTCCATCTCTCAGATTTCACTCCCATGGGAAGCTTATTAAGATCGCTGATGCCATCACCAAGTTGGCAACACAGCTGGTATTAATTACCCAAGAGCACAGCCCATCTTTAATGTCTTCCTTTTCCCAAAACTTTACAAAGAGATGATCATGGAAATCACATAAAATATCAGAAGTTCCAATTACAAACTCAAATGAAACATATTTTTCAAATTTAACATGTGACTCCAGATTTAACTAGAAATTTAGAAACTCTATCAAATAATTTCCCATCTCAATGTTTTATTACCAAATGTCAAGTGAAAAGTGAGGAACTCAAGCAGATTTCTTGGTACTGAGAAAGATGTTTGTACCTGCATAAAAAGTTTTGTCCTGTGGGGAGATCTTATATTGCAGAATTAGAATGATAGGAAATTCACAGGCTTATCTAAATTAAAATTACTGATGTCATATGAAATACTGTTAGTGTTACATTATTGTTATACTAATCAATGCTTTTATCTATACATATTCTTATTTCATCATCACCATCACTACCACTACCACTACCACTACACTACCACTACCACTACCACTACCACTACCACTACCACTACCACTACCACTACCACTACCTCTACCACTACCACTACTGCTACAGCCACCACTACCAGCATGCACCACTGTCCCTGTCATTTCCTCACAAACCACACCCTATATAAGAACAGGAAGAATCTAGGTTGAGAGAAAAAGGCCTGGAAGGGAGGACAGAAAAATGAAGAAGATGGGAGAAAAGAGATAAGAAACAGAAGATAGGATGAGAGAGAGAGAGAGAGAGAAAGATAAGTACAATAGAAGACAGAAAATAAGGAGGAAAGGGAGAGAGAGAGAGAGAGAGAGAGAGGAGAGAGAGGGTAAAAGTGGAAGATAATGTCTGTGGTTTTCTGCTATAACAGCTCCGAATGGAAGATGCCTTTGTCTAGCAGATCTGAAATCATTTTCTGGTGCACTGCAGGCAAAACTAAATAAACCATGACCTTAAGGTGACCTTGAAAGAAGAATCATGCCACAAGTTGGCTGATTTGCAGCCTTAGCACAATCAATTACCAACTTTCTCATCTGAGCTTCTTCTTTCTTCTCATGAAGAACTTGAGAGGGCGTAACCAGATAACAAAGATGAGTGTTATCACAAAGCATTAGACTCCTAGAGAAAAGGATGTCATTCATGGAAGTGAAGATGGTGCACAATCAATAAGTGATGTATTGACCTACATGCTGTAAAAGCATAGGCCTGAAGCTCATAAAGGCATCAATATGAAAATCTTTATGCAAATAAAACTGGCAATTATATACTTCATCACTTCTTTCAAACTATCAAAACAATCAATGGATGTTGTATACCAATGGTTCTAAAACACAAATGATTTTGTAAGTGTGACAAGACATTTCCCAATGGAAACTTGGTTCAACTTCTTGATTCAGACATTTGGTTATATCAAAGAGTTATTAGTAATAACTGCTTGGTTATATCTAGCTAAAGCTACCACGGCACTGACATTGTAATATGCTACCGATACCTACAGTAATGTTTCTCAGGAATAATGATAGAGGGCCTCTTTAGTAGATGACTAACAACTCATCTAATTGGTAAGAAGAGAATTAAGTTGATCATAATCACAATGAGAAGGGAGAAGAGCAGTTTAATGGGTACATTGTTAACGAGGAATGAGGTTGCTTTGCCAAGGAGACAATAGAATCTTTAAGCACAAGTCATTAAGTTTCAGCAGATCTTCCATTGGTTTAATAGCATCTTTTGATTTACACCATTATCTGCTGACGACTGTAAGTCATAATAACGGTGCAAGGCATTATTACTATGCTCTTTTGTAGGCTACCCATTTACCTATTCAAAGTTCTACACAAAAAGGGTCCATGCATGATAAATTAAACCAGACAGAAATATGTGTAACTCTATGCTGACTATGAAAGGACCCGCAGATTACAGGGCCAGGGGCATGAAGTGATTAACTTTTTTTTGTTTGTCTCAGAGTTGCGCTAGGGAAAAAAAAAACGAGAGAGACCTGAAAGAAAAGCGCAGTTATGAAAACAGGAGGGAAAAAATGGGGGAAACAAGAGAAGGAATTGTAATGTATGGGAATATATGGTGGTGTGTATGGATTGTTTATGCGTTATCTGACAACGAGAAATGTACCAGAATCCAATCAAGAGCGCTAGCTCGCTAAATTCCTCTCTGGATTGTATAAATAATGGAGGAGCGTGACCCCACCTGACCTCAAGAAGCTGGGCCAAAGATGAGGTTGATTAGCTTACATGGGTTTCTTTCTTTCTTTCTTTCTCTCTCTTTCTATCAAGCTTGGAGTTGTTTCTTGATGAAGTGTGCCCCATCTGGCGGTGATTAGACCCCACAGTCTTGGCAGTGACAGAGCCATTGGGGTCAGGGGCTAATTAGGCTAGGGGGCCATGGCAACCAAACTCAACCCAATCTTCCAGGTACAACAGGGGCTATCTACTTTGTCTTTTCAAACTTTCTCAAACTTGGTGTCTCCTAATATCTATCTCTGGTCAGTCCATGTTTGATTTATCATTGGTTAGTCAGGCTCAGACTAATTTTTTCCCAGGCATCATTAAAAACTGGCCATGTGGAAGGTTTCCAATCTACCAAGCTTAATTGAAAAGGTAAAATTGTTATGAACACACAAACAAAGTAATTATATTTTTATGGCCTCTTCTCTAATTGGTGATGCATTTGAGGAAAAATCATGCTAATGATAAAACCCATTTAAAAGCGTTCTTAATTACTAAAAAGTTGTGAATGCAGGCCTCGAGAGCTCTTAAAGCAACTCTGATATCCCGACATGAAAGTAGGATTGAGTAATCCCTGCCATCATTAGAATGTACAGAGCAAATAATGACGCTGAAGGGAGGCAGGCACATTTGCTTCATCAAGTTCATTACTCTGAAATGCCAATTATTTCTCAAGCAGGGAGATTGTTCGACTCTGGTATGTGTGCTTCTGATGAAGGCTTGATATTTATGGCTATATCACATTTAGACAGAAGGAGATGACATGATAGAGAGAGAGACGGGTAGAGAGAGAGAGAGACAGATGGAGAGACAGAGAGAGGGGAAAAGGAGAAAAGGGGATATAGAGATGGGAAAGGAGGAAGGAAAAGAGTACAAGGAATACTCTGTTCAGCTGTCTAAAATCATCAGATTAACTGCTCCCATTCCGAGCATTTATAGCTAATCCACACCGAGCTCCAAACCTCTGATAATCCTCACAACCCAAGATGGTGGCTAACTCCAACAAACTTTCTTTTTGCAGACGTGTCTAATTTCATCTCTGTCTTTTCTTTAGAAACATAGTACCCACCAAAGTCCCAGCCAAGTGTTTTTGTGTTAGTTGACTCTCTTAGACATGAGGATAATTATGAAAGGCTGTGTCACATCACCACTGGTAAACAAACTGAAAGTACCAGAACCAGACAACAATCACTAAGCCCAAATCAAGACCAGTCAACACTTTGACACAGTGAATATTAACTGTAAGTAGACAGGTTTTTGGTCACAAAGTGAAGCTATTATTTCTCATCTTTTGAGTTACCTCTTGATATCTTCTCATGTCTGATGAGGAGGCCCAGGTAGAGGGGGAATTAATATCTAGTCTTTACTCACAGACCACTTCAAACAATCAACATTCCTTAACATCCAGTGAGTGGAAAACAGACCTTAGGCTATGTAGACGATAGATGATGATTCAGTGCAGAATGTGACACTTTCCAATGACAATGAGAGAAGGATGAAGAGATATATAGCAAATGTTTTAATACAAAACCATCCTACCTGTCAACAATCACATAGATTTAAAAAAAAAGCATTATCACAAAATATTTCATGTAAATCATAATTTCATAAAAACCACCCTAAAGTTTAATGAGAACAAACTTCACTATATTGCATCACCAAAAAATTATATATCTTTTTGTTTCAACAGCAATGAATACGGATTTTCATAAATGCATTCCATCAGAGAAATGGGAAGAGATGTCAACAATAGTAGGAAAAGGGAGGGGGAGGGGGTTTCTGATATGTTGTTACATCCAGGGACATGGCATTATTATGAACTACACTCCTGCTAGGCGACATACTCATCTACTGAAGAGGAGTATGTTTCTCTCATGATAAATATTCAACTAATAATATTCCTAAAGTATTAAAAGTTGTCCAAGTTGATTCCAAGAGTGTAGGTCTAGTTCTTTCTAGTTCTTCCTAAACTGCAGTTTTCACGGGCATGCGACCGTATTGCGAAGGATGCGAATATAAAAAACATCGTATGCTTCGAAAATTCGCCAAACTTGGGCAGAGGTTAGGAAGTGTTGTCAGTTATTGTTCGAGGGATGTGGGAACTGTTCACAAAAATTCAAACTTTTTAAAAATTCTGCCGAACTAAAAACGAACAATTGGCGACTTCCAAACCCCCACGCCTGTTCAGGCGAACTTTTGGAGCATAAAATGCGAATGTTGGATTTTGCCATTTTTTTCGACATTTGCATCCTTCACAAATCATTCGCGTGCCCCGAGAAGACAGCACTTTACAACAAGCAAATGTCTAAATGTATGGCTGATCTCTCTGAAGTAGCAGGTAAAAAGTTTGTAAACTTTGTTGTGATGTTTTTTAACCAATTTTCATCCACCTTGTCCCTTTCCATGAGTGGCTTAAAGGGTCTAATTGTGTGAGACTAAGGAGTAAGTTTGTCTGGGTAGATGGTGAGGGGCACAGCAGTGTTCCTCTGGCTGTAAACTGAATTCAATTAGACAAAGCAGGAATCACTGTCACTGAGCAACTCATTACCTCACATAAGGACATTAAGGTCACTGATAGGCCACCAAAGATCAAGGTTTCGTTTCTCAGGACAGCCTTTCTCTTTTGTCAAAGATCCTCTTCATGGTAATGATTATGACAAATACTTGGGGAAGTTGAAGAAAGAATTGTCACAGAGTCTGCTGCCTGGTTCTGACAGCTATCGTCTAAAGAGGGACCAGGGGCACACCATGGTGGGAAGCTCACATTTGTGGTTTGAGCTTAGACTCTAATTGCTTGCAACAGGCACAATTCACTTTCATGGCATTTCTAACTGCCCTCAATGCTTTCTCAGTCAAACTTATAGTTCTATGCTTCTTCAAGTGATTATGAAATGACAGGTATTCATCATTTGGTATCTGAGAGGATTTACAGCATCAGTGTGGATTTATGTGATCATCTCTATAGCCCACATAGGCAAGATCATTTTCTAGAATTATATACATTGTAGTAATGACAACAATGTAGGTCTATATTATTATATGATCGAATGAAGAATTTGTAATTCCGTACTACAAAAGTATACAAAAAATGGAGGCAATAAAGTAAAAAAATGACTTTGCATAAAACTGTATTCAATACATGTTTCTGAAGGGATGGAACGGAACAAAAATATTCACAGCTTATTAATCATGAAACATCACATTCACAGTAATTGGGATATATAATGAATGATTTAGTGGTATCATAAACGCCCTCATAGGTGTTATCTGTACTTCACAAAGCCATATATGCTTCAAATTGTACTCTTACAGGAATAATGATAATTTCTTTGATTTTCACTGCGACTGCATATTTCTCTGTCAGGAATCACAATGCATCGATATCAAGAATTCATTGATTATGAATATTATAATGGATAGTTAACAGAAATAAGGGGGATATACACCGTATTACAAACAAAATTGTGCAACAGTAGTATTTGAACTTATTTCAATGCAAGCATCCGTGTATGCCTACATTGTAGTGCATCTTTTCCTACAGTGGTAAATGCTGTAGCCTGCAGTCAATCGTCAATGCAGTGAAGATATGAATCAAAATCCTGAAAAATGAGAGCAAGTTAGCCAAATCACAAGATGGTGATCAACTAACAGACCAGCAGGGTGGGAGAGAGAAAGATCAACCAAAGAGTTCAAGGGTAAGGTCATCTACTAGGCTAAGATGATTGGTCGCTTTTCTTTCCATCTTGCCACTGAGAGGTGATTAATGGAGATTGCCAGGCATGGGAACCCTCACAGAGGTGGTTTGGGAAGATTCATCATTTGAATTAATGATGTGATCCTAACCAAATAAACTAGCTTTAAAACAATCAAACTTTAGCAAGTTCAAAATCATAGCATAGAAAATGATGATGATGGAGATGATGATGATATTAATTATGATGGTGGTGGTGGTGGCAATGGTGGTGGTGATGGTGGTGGTGGTGGTGGTGGTGATGGAGGTGGTGGAGGTGGTGGAGGTGGTGGAGGTGGTGGAGGTGGTGGAGGTGGTGGAGGTGTGGTGATGGTGGTGATGGTGGTGGTGTCGGTGTCGATGGTGGTGGTGGTGGTGTCGATGGTGGTGGTAGTAGTAGGTGGTGGTGGTGGTGGTGGTGGTGGTGATATCATTGTTTTACCTTGTAGAGATCATGAATGAATTAAATGTAATGAAAAAAATCTCATTTCCACTACTACATTCAGAATTAATATCTTTAACCCATTGGAACCCAATGGTACCTATATGAAATCTAATGGTAATTGGAGAATTCAGTAGCCACCTGGTTAAATGAAATGCTTACTGGTAGTCCTACATCTTCTTATATCAACTACCTTGAATCAATTTCAGATGAGGAGCAATACCCAGCCCCCTCCCCCCATCACCTCTCAATGAGAGCACATGATCTTGATCACATGACTCTAAGAATGCTATAGATCATGTGATCAACTCCTGCTGTCCATGTACTGTCGGTAACTGAAGAGGTAGTCTTCAACTACAGGCATTCAATGCCAGCATAACCGCACTGCCATGGTCTGACATCATAAGGACCTGGAACATTGCCCAAGATGTCTATGAAACCTCTATCTACGATCTCATTGAATAACAATACTGAGTTGTTGAGCAAAGGACAGGTTGCAAAGAACAGGTTGCCATGTTATGATTGCTACATCATTGTTCTATCCAACAATGCTTTCCTTATCAAAGGAGAACGAAACCCTGGGAAAAATCCATTTTAATGAAATGAGAGGACGGAGTGAGCAATTTTCAAAATTTCCATCAAAATCGGTTAAAGTTTGAAAAGTCTCCATTTACTTTCTATGGCGATCCTCAAATTGGCAATGTTGCTTCAAAATGGCATGTTTAGAAGGACAACCCTCCAGTATGTTTTGTACACTAAATTTATTATTTTTCCCATTATCTCTCAAGGTGCAGCTTGTCTACATAGCTTAAGATATATCATGGGAAAATGTATTTTACACTACATAGGGTTTATTGAGTTCACAAAGAGACAAGCAGCATCTTTAGACATAATGGAATAATATAAAATTTTGTGTACAAGACATATTGAGAGTTGTCCTTCTAAATCTGCCATTTTGAAGCAACAAGGCCAATTTGAGGATCGCTATAATAAGTAAATTGGGACTTTTCAAACTTTCATTACTTCATTTCGTAACCGATTTGATGGAACTTTTTGTAAATTGCTTTTCTCTATTATCTCTTTTCATCAAAATGGCTATTTCCCCAGTGTTTCATTCTCCCTTAAAGAAATTGGAAGAATATATACAAGATCATTGACAAGACACTAGGCCAGAAGAGGAAAATACACCAGTTCATGATTAATGGCAATCCTTAAACATGTCAGCAAAATTAAACCTGAAATATAACTGTGATAAAAATTCTACCACCTACATCATGGAACTAAAATAATGCGGTATAAGTAGAAAACTAAAGATGTTTATTTTGGGCAAAAGAGGGGGGAGAGAGAGAGAAAGAGAGAGAGAGAAAGAAAACCTACACTAGACAGACAACTTTCAGATACCAACACTTTGCTGAATTCATGGTCAGAAGCTCATAGACTTCATAGGGTCTGAAATATCAGACTAGCCTAGTGCAGTGAGGACAAGCTGAGGTCATAGTCAATGGGTAGAGTAAACACCATCAACTCAAGCCTTGGTTTCCTGACACCTGTTTCATTCCCTACCTAGCTGCTAATGGACATCCGTCTGTAAACCTCATCATACAGGACAAGTGTAGGAATCTAGATAGGCAGTCAGGTGTGAAAGGACTTTGGAACTTAGGTCCAGGGTTCAATCATCTGGTAATGCTAATGCGTATCTCCCAGGTATCGACATCAAAACAAATCAGTTCTATCTGCTTTTATTAGACAAGTTCTCTCCATATATCCTCTTACAATGCTCTCTCTCTCTCTCTCTAGATATCTCTCTCTGTTTCCGTGGGGCTACTGTTGTACCTTTTTGTAATTTTTCTCTATCATATCCTCTAAATCTCTAGGATTTTCTATGGTCTGTTATTTCTCTCACTTACCGATCCCATTTCACCTTAAATTTAATGTTATCTTTCCTTCCTGTATTGAGTATAATGTATTTCCATCTCTCTCTCTCTCTCTCTCTCTTTCTCTCTACCTACCTACCTACATAGTTTAATCTTTACCTCTACAAAACTGAGTGAATATAAAATAAAAGCCAATGTGAAAACAACTATTAAATATTTTCTTATTCCAATGACACAGTACATGAAAAGGTAAAAGTATGTTTCTTGACATATCCCAGAACAAACTACAAAGCTAGAAATAATAATTAGACTTTGGTTGGCTCAAAGTCAAGAAAAATAACCCAACCAAGCTCAACACAAATAGATTAGTCATCTCAACGGAATCAAGTCTCTGGGAAGAACAACACATTAGCTGGGGTTTTCCCACAACAGGTGCATTAATTACTGTCAGCCGCATCAATCAGTCTAATAAATATTACATCTGACATTCAAGAGCTAAATACTATCCTTTCTTTCCAAATGAGAATGAAAATTTCCAACAGTTTAAGGAGAATTAGTATCCTTAGTTCTTTAATAGAGTACCTATTAGTCTTATTAGAGTAACATTAATTTAAAAGCAAGTGATACATTCCTAGACACACCACAGCATGATACCACAATTTCAATAGTAAAGAACCACTTCCGAACATCTACCGCTAAGACCTCAACTGGCTGAGTTTATGTGACCAGTAACAAAGTCTTGGATTATAGTGGCCTTGTCCATCACTGTTGGGTAAACCTCCATTACATGCCATTGAGAGATAACCATCCACACACACACACTCTATACACACATACACACACATCACACATCATACACACATCAAACCTTGTCCTCTGTGCTCATAACCCAGTCTACTCAATACATAGGGTTCTTTCCCCTATCTCACCCTAGTCTACATTATGCAGACCTTATCAACCATACATGGCTTACCAGGGGCTTTGATGGATAGAAAGCGCAACTTATATCCAAGGATAATGATTCCTCAATACAAAATGAAACTTCTTAATTGTCACCAAAGCACCAAGAGTAGAGAACAAACTACACAGAAAGAAAAATATGAGCCATCAGATCACAAAGAAAAATTCCAAACAAGAATCAAACAGCTCCTTATTGATACTCAAAGCTACTTTTGTTTTGTTCTGTTTTTGTATATTATTTAAATTGTTGTTTTTTTTAAACTAAAGATTCTACTTTAAGTATTCTAGTTGACATGATAATTGTTATGTAGCGCCTTGAGTGGTGCTGTACTAGAATGTGCGCACTAGAAATTATTTTTATTATCGACAATTCAAGAGTTAGCATCTTTTCCTCTTTGAAAAAAGGACAAATCACATCACTTTCAACTACATGAAACATAATTTTGATAACTACATGAACACAGAGTCATGAAACCCACTGAAGCCTTTCTCTGCTACACATTTTCAATTACCTTATTTATCATTAATTACGTGACATGATGTACCAGTAAGTTTACCCTGCACTTTATCAATTAAAATTATAGACAAGTCAGTCTGCAGAGTCTGTTTGGATCATTCAGGGCATTCTTATAACTCTCCTCTTAATTCTCAATTTTCTCCTTGAAAATCTTAATAAGTCTTTCAATATGAATATCAGCTACATGCATTCATGCCTCTTATTCATTCCTTATAAAGATGAAAAGAATTTTCATGAAATACTTTCATTTGATCTGAAATGGCCATCATCAATAAATACGAAACTGAGCAGCAAACTACATGCATTGATCTTTTTTTTTTTTTTCTACTTTGACTTCCCACTCAAGTCCATCACAAAGCTTTTATAATAGCTATCTACAGTAGAAAATTCTAAAGAAACCATATTTGTCAGAAATACCCTGTGTTATACAAAGAGCCTTTTGCTTCTAAATCAGCTAAAAATCAATACGAGGCAATTAGCAGCTATATGATTGCTTTGAAAAAAAGTCAAAGCTCTCTTTTTAACCAGAAAAGTGCCTCAACTCCATTTATAAAACCTGACCATATACAGCATCATAACTTCTCCTGATTCTTTCTATACACGAACTCTGTAATTACACTATACTTTGACTTATTTATATTTTTCTTGGTTAGGAATCATTTCTTTTCGGTCGATTCTATGGCTGGCAGGTGCTTTTGTGTTGATGTGTGTTTGTTGGCACTGTTTGGCTCATTGCGGAACAATAAAGCTTATTGTTATTCACCTCTCTACACCATGACACCAAGTCATCTATGACCTTGCTTTTCATCAGCCGTTCCCTTTTCTTTTCAAAACTATTTAACTTTGTCTTTTTCTACGTATTTGCTTCTTAGTACAGTTGTATTGATTTAATATTTCGCTGTGCAATTCTTTCTTTCATGAAATGAGGCGTGGGTGGAGATACTGTAATTAGGTCAAGAGAAAAAAATGTAGTCCTTCTGAAATTGGGGATTTCTTTGATTTCCTCAGTTTTCCCCCATTTAACTGTGAATTACATAATTAAAGAAATCATCATTCATGCCCTGCAATGCAATTTATGTGCATACCATAGAGGCTAAGTCAGAATTAACTCCATATATCTTTCTGTTATTTCAACACTATATATATTCTTCTTTCATTTTTTTTTTTTTTGGGGGGGGTTGATAAAATTCATTTCTACACATAACTTCAACTCAAACAATACAGAATTACTCTTTTTGAAGAAAGAGTATTTTACATTTCCCCTGTCTACTGTAATGAAATGGATGTTTTCCATATATAATTATGGCAACCATAATTTAAAAATTTACTGGTCTAAGCCTATAGCTCATATTTACCCCAGTAATCGCCTATCTGTCCTAGGGTTTAAAGCAGTGCCTGGTAAATTGAGTTAATTAGCTGACGTGATTCACTACAGATAATAAGGTCAAATGATAAAAGTCTCTGAAAGAAAATGAGAGATGAGAACATATTATATCTTTTGACATCTAAAGAGAGAGAGAGAGAGGGAGAGAGGAATAGAGAGGGAGAGAGGGGTAGAGTGGGCTCAGGCGTAAAAATACCAATTAATTCCTGCGTTAATGAGAAAGACATATGATGCCAGGTATATGTTAATAGGATCTGATAAAAGGCATAAGCTTTACTTCACAACACTATGAAAGCCACCCGCGCTATCGTCTATCCATAAGTTCCATTCATCCAATTTATCTTCTTGTGCGTCTGTATGTTTCTTTTCACTTTCTATTTCTGCTTTTATTTTGCTTTTGCCTTTATTATTGCAATATTCTTGATCAACACAGAATGCAGGCCAACTAGTGACTTTGATTACAGATTAATATCATGTTAGGTTTACTGCTTACATAAATTGGTTATAGAACCTTTCAGAACCAGGCATGTTGGCTAGAGCATCCACCTTATGAACGGGAGGTCATTGGTTCGATCCCCAGCTGAGTCATACCAAAGACTTACAGAAATGGGACCTTCTGTCTTCTAGCCAGGCGCTCGGCATATAAGAATGGAGAAGGGTAATAATAACATATTATGTTATACAGGGCCCACTGGAAGATCAGTTATTCTTATTATCTGTCATTATTATTATTGTTATTATTATTAGAATATGCTATAAGGCAAATGTATGCACTGCGGACTAAAAGTAGGCCTGTTCTTCTAATGTGCAGAAGTCTAGTTTAGGACATATATTATATGCCCACAGAACTGTTTTTATTATCAATGGAGGGAAAAAAATAATCAAAAGCAAAGCATGTGCTATTATATTCATAACTTATATGATACACAGTATCGTGGAAAGAAAATTCCTTTCCGTGCACCTCACGAAAGACAGTAAGTGGGACTGGAGTCATTCCACTTGTCAACTGTTGACACTTGTTCATGTTGACATAGTACCCGACTATACCTAACCTAGTTAAGCTTAGCCAGACAGATTATGAACCTGAGCAAAATAAACATTGCATAACTGTGTGGGATGCAGTCTGAACTCAAACATTCCAATCAAAATGCTTAATTACTCAGCTAAGAAACAAGAACTGGAAAGCAAACTCATAACAAATAGATCTTTAAATTATGCACAGCCCTGTAGCAAGAAGTAAACCTTTCTGTCAACACCTTTCCAATAAAAGGCCATATTGAAATGAAGGACTGACTAGAGAATGGTATTAGAACAGGGTTTTGTTTTCAGGAATTTAGGCATACCACCATTGCTAATACTCTTTATTCTTTCTTTTTTTCCATTTCACTTGTTGATACAGTCCCACCCATGTGAGAAGGTGTAAAGTAAAGAAGAGTCCTTCAAGAATATGGGAATAAAGAACCTAGTTCTACATACAACATTAATTGATGTTGCTGAAGGATCAAAACTTCAAAATCGTGCAAAAACTTGGCTAAATTCATATCTCCTATTCTTTCCACTCTTTGATAAACCAGTGCTATAGAACCATACCAACAACATCAAAAGTGTACAATATTAAATCATGAAAATTTCCTAACCTATATTCCACAAAAATAACATTTGTTGAAGAGATCAAACATATCATTGTGCTAGTAACAACATCTATGTGGGTGAGTCTACTCACTAAAGCTGGCAGAATTATGCAACATTAGACAACAAGGAAAACTATGCTAAGTTTAAGTCTTGGATATTACTGAGAATTACAGTAAGAGAAAGTTTGTCTAACTTGCGTGGGCAGGACATACTCATGCTCTATTTTTCCTAGAGTTCATACATGTAAGAAGTAATACTGCCAGACAATGAATGCTGATCTTGATTCAGGGATAATCTAAATATGAAGTGTTAAAGAGGTAAACGGTGATCAAGATGGTACAGATTATTTACTATGCCTTTACTACAAATAACTACAAATAACTACATCACTTTACATTCACATCCATTCTCCAGTATGTACCTTCTCTCATCATAGACCATTTTATTTGATGGATCATCCCATTTGTAGAAATCACAAAATTATAATGACCCGCATTCATATCAATTCATCACGAAGCCCTTGTCTGGGAGACGAACAGAAAACTAACACCTCACACAATGCTGGTTTCATCAAGGCTTAATTCTTGTGTAATGCATGTGAAAAATCGCCATGGAAACTGATATGAAGGTGCGTAATTCAAGAGTAAGTGATTAATAGGCAGCAGCATCCGGTTCAGAAGGAAAAAGAGAGACAGGAATCAAGCCCTCAACAATGATAATTCTGACATTTGGGGCGATTTAATGTGGAATGGGCCAACTCATCGCCAGGCAACTGGGGAGGGATTAGCAGCTTGGGAACCATAACACCCAATCAGGAACGGAGATATGCCTTCAGGTTAAAATCCTATCAACTAAACAAAACATGCAAAAGAGAAGGAGGAAATGAAAGAAGTCTTGGTGAAATCCACTGCTTGGATGTGAGGAATAAAGAAGAAGGGGAACAAGGAGTGGAGAGGGTAAAGTGAAGAGATGTGTATTACTACGAAGTAACCCTAAGGGGGAGGATGTATTACCAATCATGCCTTCTTAGTCCCAAGTGTGTAGATGTGTGCTGTGAGTGACAAGGAGAAGAATGAGAGCTAAGTGAGGAGGGGTGGTGCACAGGGGTATGGGATAGGGGGTTAATAATGGACAATTAAAACAAGATGTAAACAAGCCTACATTATACACGATTAAAATATCATAGAGGCTTACTGATGTAAGTGACGATATGTAAATCAAAATCAGTGCAATATCATTCTTACCTTTAAAATGATGAGGAAAGTTGTCGGGTGATTATTCTCTGTGTAATGTGTCCTGGAAGTTGGCAAGCCACAGTGGACTCAATCCAACGGTCCGTCTGATAAAATATTGGACAAAAGCAGAGAAAAGCAGAGGCGATTAAAGAAGGTGACAAAGTATTCCTTGCACGGCGAGAGAAAGAGAGAGTTCGTATCAGTGTATAGAGCATGCATGGCTGCATTTTAATGACCAGCCATCAAAGTAGGATGAAAGGCGTAAGGCGCAAGGCCAGTCGCCCCAACGGTTCACCCCTCGGTGTCCCCACACACACCGTCCAGCCCGCTACCACACACCAAGCCAACCCCTATCTACCTTACCTACAGACACCCATGCACACTCATCATCAGCCAGCCAGCCAGCCAGTCAAGCACACTGGACGTCAGCACTACTGGACCACCAAATGCAGAGCTGCTTAATTCTCACTGCATAATGAATCATTCCTTAAATGAGGAGGGGAAAAAAACGACATTCACACAAACATACAGAAAGAGAGAGGCTTTTCTTCTACTCTCTCTCTCTCTCCCCTCTCTCTCTCTTTCTTTACCTAGTATCCATAGCCTAGCCTACTAGTCCATCTGCCATGTTAATTAGATGCAAGGACATATAAGCGTTGACTTTGTGTGAGAAGCTAATTTGCATTAACAAGCCAGATAGAGAGAAAGCTGTTGAGTGAGAAGCTATACACTAAGATGTATCATGGCCACGTTAATGAATCAATGCTAACTCACACGTCTTCACTCGCCTTCTTATCGGCCATCTTTCTCTTCCCTATCATTTCTTAGAGCTCATTAACCACCCCCTCTTAGAGCCCATTTCTTCCTTTTCTCTACAATCATCTCATTTCTTTTCAGTAGGAAGTCAAGTTTGTAATGGTAAAAAGTAGGTCATACTTTCTTATTGCTGCATCCACAAAACTTCTTCATTTCTACCTCCAAATAGTTGGAGGAAAAGACCTATTTCCACTCTGCATTCTGATCTGCACTCTATAAATCTATTGCTTACCATGAAGAGAAAGAAAAGAAGCTCAAATATTATCCTCCTTGATTTGATCATTAATTTACTCTATTGATATTTCTTGCACTCTTCCACTTATACAGACCTCTGACTTCAAAAAAATCTTGTTAAGATTACCAAAATATTTGTTGGAAAACCCCTTAAAAATGTTAAAAACAAAACTTAATTTAAAACATTACGTTATTTCTTTCAATGGTAGCAAGCATAAATTAGTACCATAAAAGCCTGCACATTAACACCATATAAAAACCAATAATGCCTGTGGAAGATTAGATGATATATGGGAATCAATACTTCACATATCAATCATTCTCGATCTACATTTGGTAGGAGAATGATAGGACATCCTATTGTGTAGTAGACTGTGTCTCAAAGCTACTGGTACCGGTAGAAAATCATAACGTACATACCGTCCAAGCTTTTATCACGCAATTGTTTTGACCTGGGTATATCACACCAGCTAGGCTAAGAAAATATCATGTCATTAGGATATTAATATTTCTCTAGTTTTCATGACACGCAGGGGTAGGGCTTCAGATATTGATAGAATACAACAAATCCAGAATCACGCTGCCTGTATTGTCTCAAATGAAACAACTTCACTGGTTACCTGTCCCCAGGAGAATAATGTATAAAACTTGCAATATTTGTTTTTAAAACCATTCATAACCTGGCCCTACACATTATTTTGAGTTTGTTTTGTCCTATCCAGCAATCAAGTTATTCATTACGCTCAAGGTCAAACCCTCTTTTCTTCTTCAAATCCCCCACATTAATTCAAAGAAAGGTCAACAAAATATATCTTTTGTTGGTCCTACTATTTGGAACAGTCTCCCATTAAACATTGGTTCCTACTCTTCAGTTGAATCATTCAAAAGAAATCTTAAGACTTATTTGTTTTCTTTGTGACATGGTTATGAATAACTTTACCAAGCTACACACCAAATTAACAGTGTATGCACTTAGGAGAGCAAAATAACTATGCTGTTTCATTTATATAAAGTGCTTTATGTAAAGGTGCTTTATCAATATGCATGAGTATGTATGTATGGGCGTATGTACGTGTGTGTGTATGTATGTATGTATGTATGAGATCACAATATTCCCATCGTATTTTTACAAGGTATTATTCATGTCTACAACTGGCTAGGTTGAAATTAACACATATGAAATTATTTGATTTTGGTATAATACTCATTTTCCATAAAATCCAGCCTGTGCTATCTCAAGATTTGTATTCCATGGGTTAAAGGTCATCATCATCATCATCATAATTACAAAATAACCATAACTACAGGATAAAGAATTCAAGCAAAATTTGAATTTCATATTATACAGATAATATGTAAGCATCATGAATCTAGCTTATAAAACATTCAAGGATAATCATGCATTATCACTATATTCCTGGAAATACAACAGAACTAATATCTATCTATTCCTGGTGTCATTTTTTCATCATCTCCCCATATACTGGTTTACAAAAGTATGAATATTTTGAAAGACCATATTTGCTCCATAGAGGTTTTCAGCATCTTTCTTTTTATATGAGAACTTGATGAATAATTCTGTGTAGAATTTGTATCTGTACACATACACAATCAAGCAATATGAAAATATAGTTACCGTATCTAAATGATATGTGAAATCTCTTTACATAATTTTTCATCTTGAATGGTAAAGCTCCCATTTACTAAACTTTAGCTCCTCCTTATCAGCCACAGCCATATGGTATCTTGAGCAAGAACAGAACATTAGTCCATGCCAATGGCCACCATGCCGTAACCTATCTTTTTAAGGTGATCACCTAATGGCTTTTTCATTCATAGTAACAGCATTGGTCATTCCATGTAAGCATTGCAGAAGTTGTTAGACCCCTTTCTATTATTCATCAATCCATCTATCTCTCCATGTATACTAGTTGGTTCACCTCTATCTGGTGAGTGGTCAGGGAACTCCTCTTGAACTCTTTTCTTAACCTATTCATTCACGACAGGAACTATTTCAACCTTATTTGATCAGCTTTTCTTCTTCAAAACGGCAACACCAGGTATTTTTTCTTTTATTGCTACATTTTTCTTATAAAAACTAATTTATCTGAAATAATTATGGATTGACAGGAAGTATATTTAGAAGTTTAAAAGTCGCCAATTTGCATGGTAAAACTGTGATTTTGAACTTAACATCATGTTGCCGATTTAAAGACTTTAGTGCTTATTTGCATTTTCTTTTTTAATTCAGCTTCAAATGACAAATAATGATGCAACCTAAATGGGCACAGTATGTGTACAATTTTTGCTTCTTTCTGCTTTTATATATTTTGGTATGATTTTTAGAGCTTTGCATCAAAAGTTATTGGGCCAAACCCACACAGTGTGGACTCTCAGTTACGAATGGGTTAACCATTAATGCCAATAAACTGAATTTTATTTCATGTTCTGCAAGATACTAGGGCTGCGACGTGTACTCGACTATTCGTGTACATGTCCGATCGCCAACTATTCGTGTACCATTTCTGCCGTCCGTGTACACGCAGTATGTAATGTGCTATAATGTGTATGACAGCAAAAAAAGAAGAAAATAACAGCAATTTACTTAAATCTACAAGTAATTCCCCCAATCAGGCCAGAGCAAAACCCTACAAATACAAATAAAACACACAGACTAGCACACGGTTGTTGTGATATGATCATCATTTTTTTGCTTCGCAAGTTCGCAATTCGGCCAACGGTGCAGCGGGGCAGCGGGGCTAACTCAGTAGACAAAAGCCAAAGAAAACAAGGCAAACGCCAAGCGTTGTCTCGCCTGCATATTGCAGTCATGAAGAGACTGCATGTCAAAACTATGCTATATGACTTCTGAGGCTGTCAGCAGTTTAGGGGGTGAATTGTGGTTCTGACAGTTTACATATGCAATAATGGTATAGGCCTACTTTATCCCTAGGAAATCGGATAACACTAAGAATGCTGTTAATACTATGAAGCTATAATTATTTCCATGCAAGTAAGGAAATGAATGTTAGTGAAAAAGAATGTAACTGATAATAATGTGAGTAAAATTGTAAAATTAAATTAATTATTAAGGTGTTCTGGCAAACTTATTGTTTGAAAAATGGTATCAATTTGGTGATTCCA
Source organism: Echinometra lucunter (assembly GCA_029962745.1). NCBI lineage: Eukaryota > Metazoa > Echinodermata > Echinoidea > Camarodonta > Echinometridae > Echinometra > Echinometra lucunter. Next base: position 425,796 of record CM057158.1, read on the forward strand.
CGTCAAAGCTATAGAAAGTTATTAGGTGTACAACATAGCACAGTGCCAGTTATGAAAAGTTCATTGACCTCTGACCTTTGACCTTAATCAAATTCAACTGACATTCGAACTTGACCTGCACCTTCAAGAGATGGACCTCTCATATGAATTTGGCAATCCTACCTCGAAGGTATAGAAAGTTATTGTGTGTACAACATAGCACAGTGCCAGTCATGGAAAGTTCATTGACCTTTGACCTCTGACCTTATTCAAATTCAACTCATACTCAAACTTGACCTGTGCCTTCAAGAGATGTACCTCTGGTATAAACTTGGTGATCCCACCTCGAAGCTATAGAAAGTTATTGTGTGTACAACACAGCACAGTGCCAGTCATGGAAAGTTCATTGACCTTTGACCTTTGACCTTAATCAAATTCAACTCACATTCGAACTTGACCTGAACCTTCAAGAGATGGACCTCTTGTATGAATTTGGCAATCCTACCTCGAAGGTATAAAAAGTTATTGTGTGTACAATATAGCACAGTGCCAGTCATGGAAAGTTCATTGACCTTTGACCTTTGACCTTATTCAAATTCGACTCATATTCGAACTTGACCTGCGCCTTCAAGAGATGGACCTCTGGTATGAATTTGGTGATTCCACGTCAAAGCTATAGAAAGTTATTAGGTGTACAACATAGCACAGTGCCAGTTATGAAAAGTTCATTGACCTTTGACCTTTGACCTTAATCAAATTCAACTCACATTCGAACTTGACCTGCACCTTCAAGAGATGGACCTCTCATATGAATTTGGCAATCCTACCTCGAAGGTATAGAAAGTTATTGTGTGTACAACATAGCACAGTGCCAGTCATGGAAAGTTCATTGACCTTTGACCTCTGACCTTATTCAAATTCAACTCATACTCAAACTTGACCTGTGCCTTCAAGAGATGTACCTCTGGTATAAACTTGGTGATCCCACCTCGAAGCTATAGAAAGTTATTGTGTGTACAACACAGCACAGTGCCAGTCATGGAAAGTTCATTGACCTTTGACCTTTGACCTTAATCAAATTCAACTCACATTCGAACTTGACCTGAACCTTCAAGAGATGGACCTCTTGTATGAATTTGGCAATCCTACCTCGAAGGTATAAAAAGTTATTGTGTGTACAATATCGCACAGTGCCAGTCATGGAAAGTTCATTGACCTTTGACCTTTGACCTTATTCAAATTCGACTCATATTCGAACTTGACCTGCGCCTTCAAGAGATGGACCTCTGGTATGAATTTGGTGATCCCACCTTAAAGCTATAGAAAGTTATTGGGTGTACAACACAATTGTTGACGACGACACCGCCGACGACGACGCCGACGACGACGCCGACACCGGAAATAGTGATACCTATGTCTCGCTCCGCTACGCAGGCGAGACAAAAACCCTGCATACAATCTTGCATGTCGTCTAGCATTTCGCAATCGAGTATGAGATTGCGAAATGCTAGCATCACTGAATACAACCCACTCAAGAGAGGTTCTTTTGGCAATGCATAAGATCTTTGTATAAAAGCAGAGCGCGCATTCATTTCCGCGTTAGTTTGAGCAGTCGATCTTTCAGTGAACCCCTCGCCAAGATGTGTGTGTTCTGTATGGGGAGCTGGCGAGTATCACGGCGGATTTTCATAGCGCACATGTGACACGTAATGTTCGCGCGCCAATACTTTACATTACGCTAGGTCGATGTCTTGGGCACATAGAAGTATTGATTAAGCATTCGAAGGGATCCAGACAAAATGGCAGATCTTTAGGGGCCTGCTTGGGCTATCGGGCATGCATATTGAGCTTGTGTGTATCGTGCGCGCGATATGCATTATTAATAAAGACTGATCGTACGTACGTAAGTACTTTGGAGTAATTTGGCCGTTGCTGTTCGTGCGAGGCTCATCGATATTTGTGAGATGAATTTCATTTTTTAAAACCTAAGATTCAACTTTTATGACCCCTCAATTGATAATGAAGTTATGTAAGTTAAATAACAAATAGTATTTGTGAGTGTAGATCTATACATTTAGCTTCAAAGGTGATTTTTTTTAAGACATAAGTTCCTAATATGAATTCACAATGATGATCCAAATTTGACCGTGTACACGACTATTCGTCCATATTTTCGAACTTGTACACGATTAGAAAGTTACACGTTCATACACACCCCTACAAGATACTATCAATGTCTTATTTTCAAATAAAGTCAATATATCTACAATATTGGGGGTACTCGGTCCAGAATGAGACAAACCCATGGTTTCATACCTAGAAGCACGGATATTCATATAATTTCAAATATACATAGAAATTAACTTCCAACAGGACATGAAATAATGATAGACATATCAAGATCAAAGAATAATGACATACATTAATCAGAACACAAAATGGAAAGTTACAGACAAAACGAGATGATAAAGCACAACTGAATTACACAACTTTAATTTTTTTTTTTAAATGACTTTTTAAAAGGAATTGAGTTTTTAAAAGGAATTGAGTTGTCATTTTCTTTTGTCCTGAATAATCCCACTCCTGACAGTCTATATCTTCTTCTCCACACTTGTGACAATCTTTCTTTTCTCTTTCTCCATGATTCTTGTCAAATCTTGACTTGGTTGAGACCTTAAGGCTAAGGTCATCTCATACTATCATCCCAGGGGGGTATCATCACTAATGGTTCCTGTTACCATGGTAACAAACATCATTAAGATTAAACTACTCAAAACCCTGGCATTAATCATTCCTAGAAGCAGGCATACACAGTCTACAAAGCAAAATAGAAAACTATTGTCTCTGTTAATGACTGGAAGTGAAGGTGAATATTTACTGGCTTAATATATCTCCATGGAAACGATGCATGTCTCCATGGAAATCCATATTTGTTCTCTGCTATAACTATATTCCTAGTTGTAATTATAACCTGGAGAGCTTGAGCTTTAATTGCGGTCTGATTATCTTGTGAGAAAGAAGCATAAGACAAGAAGGATGTCTGCTTAATTATTTCTTCTTAGGCATCTACTGAGATATAACTATTGGGGTGTGCTGTTACCAGTAGATATCTCAATACAGATTTTTTTTTTTCTTTATGACAAGAAGAAAGAAGAAATCATCACAAATAAATTAAGTCATCGTGAATTTTCTTCATAAGCAGAAGCATGTTTGTCAAAAGCTTACACAATGTAATTATTATATAGAGTGAACTTCAAATATACAGATATTTTTAAAATACCAATTCACAGCTGAAAATCTGCAAAATAAGCAGTCAGAATATTCTCATTACATTGAACAGCATGAAGCATTAAACAAAGCACCCTTAACTGTTTGTTGTTGTGTTTTGATGGCAAATCTACTAAGATCTTGTCCAATGATAGGACTTCTACATCTTGATCGTAATTCTACCATCAACAGTCGTAAATCTTGCTATACATCCATACTATAAGTTGAACCACCAAACTATGTAAGACAAGCTAGCATTGGTGCTCTTAAGTTTGTTCGAGAGGTGCGACATGGCGCTCACATGACCACTTCTCTTCCTCCTTACAGGATTCCTCCTTGGAGCATCCCATTCTAAACTACTCCCCAAGCTTGCATCTATCTCATAGCAGAATTAGATTACCAACACTTGTGTAAATGTATCTCCATTTGAGCCCAAACATGCAATCTTGCTCCGCTACTTTGTCAGAGCCGTTAACTTCTCAACAAAGAGATGCGGATTGGATGTTGCTGACCGAGTTGTTGCATGCATGCAGACAAGACAATGTACTTTGCCTCTCTCCTTGAAACAGGCGTGAATGTTTAGAGGGAATGTGTTTAGACAAGAACTACTGAAACAAGGCGGGGTAAAATCACTGAGATTTGGTTTAACATCTTTGCACCTGTCACCCTCAGTTTACACAACCGGTCCTAAATTGGACTTGCCAAGCCATTGAAACGACTATAACTCCAATGTGAGCTGCCCCATTTATCTGATTTTGTCTAATTTCCCTCATTAATTTCTCCTTCCCATGGTGCCCGTTTATTCATCTTTGTCACCAGCGCCATCAAGATTTATTTGCCTCAAAACATGGCCCACATTCCCACTAATTAAACGTTTCATATCTGATTGCAATATGGTAGTTTGAGCTAGGAATAGAGAGCACTGCACTACAAAACAGCCACTAGGCAAAACTGAGGGCTCAGACTCCTCTAAATAATTGCTCTAGTTATATCAATCTAGTACTCCTAATTCTCCTACTGATCACGGGTAAGAGAATGAATTGTGAGATTAATGATGTTAATTGAAATTTGGTCTCTAAGATGGAGGACATGATACCCATCATAAGCCTGTCATCTATCATTTAACACAATGCTCTCAAAATGTACAGTGCCCTTTGATAAATCCAACAAAATTCATTATTAACACCCACATATCAGGATGGAGCCCTCCCTCTCTTGTTTTAATTTCCTTCAAAATATGGGCCGTGGATGTGTTAAAACTGGCATGAAAGGCTGTTAAATATGAACAAGTAATAATCCCCCGTGATTTAACGTCAGTTATCCCCACCCACCACTGCCTGCTGATCCCTCTCTCCATCTCTCTCTCTCTCTCTCTCTCTCTCTTTGGGATGTTCCTAACTGGATGCAGTGATGGTGGTGAGTGCAGAAAGCATTAACGAGACAATTTGTGCTCCTACTTGGTCTAGGATTGGTGCAAACATAGTGCGCAGGTCTCGGTGAGAATGGAGTGGATGGGGGATCACGTGGGGCATTAACCTAGCCGCCCGTTTGACAAAAAGTTCAGCCCACCCCTGACCAACGATGAATTGTGGGAATATTTGCATAGTGATTGGCTAATAAACGAACCCGCCACGGACAGACAGCCCACCCAGAGCAAAGGATGATGGGAAGAGTAGAAATGATCGTCCTTGGCTCTCGCTATCTCACACTCCATCTTTCAGTGAGTAGAGTAATGATTGCAAGCTCATGTCTTCCTATATACTAGCTCTGATTTCTCTCTATTTGTCTCTTAATCACTATCTATGTGTCTTGGCCTATTTTCCATTCAATCCTCAAGCTCTTTTCTATTTCCTATCAACTGGATACAGGGCAACAAACACTCCCTTTTCCTGTCTTCTTTCAACTATTTATAATCCCTAGTCTATAATCTAACCTACTTCTCTCCTTGCCTCAAGGTTTCACTCAAATCTCCCTCCCCTCAAAAAATGACAGAAATACAGCAAAATGGGTCATTATATCAGGCAAATGAGCTAGACAGACTTAGTAGCGATTAATCCAGGAACTTGGTGAGATCTGGCTGTAACCCACTTACTGCCAAACTCTTCGGATTAAGATTCTTAGTCTAAACCCTAGTGGTTCCTGTTTAATTGCCCTTTCATATCCTACCATCATACATTGCTCAAATAATGATCAGCTAACTTGGAAAGCTCTTTACCATTTTTAATGTCATTGTCCAGACAAAAGCAAGTCAACAAATTATTGCGGATTTGGCACAAGCCTGATAATCTTTAAAAAGGGAAATGACAGAGCTCCATATCTGTGTGGAATAAAAAAAATGTTATAATTACAATGTGCTGATGAATGTCTAAACTATAATCAGCCTAACCATATTGCTTTCAAATAATGTTGTGTCTTATCAGCTCAAATATGAAATAGTGATTACATAGGTTCAATTTAAAGCACGCATTATTTATCAGAACACTACAGACATACACCTTTCCAAGTTTCCATACACTCTCTCTGTATAGTATCAATGACGATATTTAGATTTGAAGGACTGCTAATTTAACCCCCTGAGTGTAGCTAGGCCTATATCAACCACAAGATTGCAGCTATATCTATTTCCATAAATTCCCAACACAAAGTGCTTACTTCTAAAGTACAAACCACATTACTTAGAAACCTGTGGAATTTATGTTCCTCCAATGACTCATTAATATTACTGCTCCTGTTATGTAGATAAAATTTACCGAAGAGCATTTCAACAAAAACATTTATGATATAATCTGGAATCACCAAACATCTGCAAATATGTTGTTATGAGGGAGAAATTTAATCATTCCTCCACATATCTGGTGTTCTTGGAGGGGTCTTCAGGGACCCCTCTCCATCAAATCATTACTGCTACCAGCACCTATCAATCGTACTCAGTCCAAACCTGTGCACTGCTGTAATTATACCCAAGACAAGAACGCCTGGATTATGAGAACACTGACAGTTATTTACAGACCTCGGATGGGGCCGCCTATTAAAAGACAGGGGAAAACTTTCCCACAGCCCTCTCTTTTTCCCCTCTGGAGTTGGTGTATGTCTGAGTAATTTATTTTTTTTATTCAAATGATTTTCCTCTCCCTGTATGGAAAGGAGAAATATTGGAATGATCAGGAGTTATTAGAGAGCCGCTGGAAACAAGGCTCCATTTAATAGGCTGTGAATCATAGTAAGTCTAGGAACTACTGATTTGATTACGAGGGAGTTTATAGGCTTCCAAGGGAAGAACTTGCTCTGAACAATCACCAGCAGCTTCAACATCACTTCAAACTACCTCTAAAACAGAAATGAAACAAGAAGGGTTTCATGTTGAATGAATTAAATAAAAACTAGTAATCTGAACTCAGTTTTGATCAGAGGATGTCACAATCATGTAAGAACACAGAAAATGCAACTATGAAATATTAATAGTAAACCCATAAAATATGTTTCAAAACTTACATTCTATATGAAATTGGGAGGTAAGAGGCCCTATTTTGTGATACCAGATTTTTTACTCACAAACCACCTCTTCCCATAGGGCTTCATGCTTGAAATTGCTTGCCTTGGGGAAACTGAAGAATTAGGTACTAATATTCTGTACAGAGGAAATATATGAAGAACTGCAAGACAGAGAGATATGTACTGAAGTAGTGGTATAAATGCAAAGTGTCAGAAAACAAGTGACCGTTTCCTGGTGGCCTATAATACAGAGCTAACCTTCCTAATTGTCTCTGGGATAATAAGGTAATAAAGGGTCACCAGTCTCACTCTCTGCTCACCCCCAAAAAATGCTGAGAAAGGAGAGCTTGGAGTAGAGATATTGAAGGATTTAGTGAAAACAGGATCGTGTCACTCTGGGAATTTACTGAGGATCATATGCACTGTAAAAGCAAACGGGTAGATGGAATTAAAACAATAGGAATACATGTTTTCAAACCAGGGAAGTAGGAACATCTGTATGATAAAAAAAGGTAAACAAAGTTCACTTACACATAAAGTAGCCATAACTTTTTGCTATTCATCACTATAAATTGTTCCATACCATTACTAGTAGGTAGGAACATTCACAGAAATATTAGTAGGTAAGAAATAAAAGATCGGCCCTGACCTATACTGACAAAAAATATCTTTTGGAACTACATTATCTCTCCAAAAATTGCCAGGAAATGTAGTACACAAATCACTAACGTTAGGCTTTATAAGGCATGTTGAAATTATACCATCCCCTTCATTTCTGATAATACTGAAAGTTAGTATTATAACATAGCAGATATATGCTAACTTTCTATCATGGCAGCCCCGTAGAGTGACACTCACTTGTCTACAAAACAAAAAGTTTATTCTTCCCACTTCCCTATTGCTTCATTCATTCATTCATTCATTCATTCATTCATTCACAGACAGACATAAGAGAGGGGGTTGAATTCCTTTACAAGATCTCAATTTCATGCTCAACTAACAATGTATGCCTCAGGCCAACTGACCAAAGCTGACCATTACTAGTCTTCAGCCACAGACCTCTGTTTACATGCTCATTGAAAAGATGGGCTTGTTTTTAAAAATGATCCTTTTTAAATTCCCGTCATACTATTATTCTCAACAAAAATGCAATATCTATAACTTACTACGATGACAGATCAAAATAATTCATCACAATAAGCAAATTCATATGAAAACTAAATATCATGAAAGTCCAGAAATGATATCGTCCATTTTCACGAAGTGACGGATACGAGGAAAATAGCAAATTGTTCAATTTTGAGTTTTTTGCATTTTTGGACATCTTTCACTAACATCTTGAACCTCACAGAGTTTCAGACCGTAATAATATCTAATTACGTAAGTATGGCTATGACGTCAACAAGAAAATACCTAGTAAAAAGATTTTCTGTTTTCACGAAGTGACGTCTCGTATGTTTTACGTGTGTGGCTGAGTTCCGTCACTTAGTGAAAAAATAAAAGAGCTGCATCTTCGATTTGAATACATGACCGCGCACAATTAGGTCAAAATGCGCGCTCATCAGGTCCCACTTGTTTAACACGGGTGCGGCTGAGATCCGTCACTTCATGAAAACAATATCACATGTGGGACCTAGAATTCTGTGTTTTCACAAAATGACGGCAATGTTTACACCCAGTTTTCTTCTAAAATATAAAAGGAATACGCAAATGATTATTAATGAACATTGTCCAGAATATGCCCTATACGAGGATATAAAATTCATTCACCCTTCATACATTAAAGAGGTTGTGATTGAGGATTGAAACTTTGAAAGCGATTTACTCAAAACTAACTTTTTTTTAAGTTGCGCGCTCATCCATCACTTTCGTGAAAACAGGGATGATATTGCTTTAGCCTACATCTGATACCCAGTGCTCAGTTAGGCTGAAAGGGTATAATTTTTATTATTTTTTGATACTTTACGAAATGTTCTGGATATTTGTGTATTGCTCTTTGTTTGCATCAGTTTGTGAAACCCAATATCATGTCACAGCAACAGGATAACCATCAATTTACAACTTTAGATATATACTGTTAGTAAAGTCTTAGATCTTAGACTACTGATAGTATCTCATTATAGTCTGGCCAAACCACAGAACTTTTCCTCTGGACATGTTTGTGTCTATGCAAAGTTGAGAGGTCATCTCAGGTCACAGAGGTCATGTCAGGTCAAGATGTCAATTGCCATGATCTCTGAGGACACACAATCTCACATGTAATGAAGGAGTCATAGGAGATCCTCCATGAAATTATACCTGGAGACTGCGTAAAGACTTGTTCACATATGAAGCCAAAAACCCCCATGGTAAACCCACACCTGTTTGTGTGTAAATGAATGGGATATAACATTATAAGGTGGCAAAATAACAAGTGACAGGTACATAATTCAAAGTTTCATTTTGGAAAATAGTTTTGATTGTTACTAACTTTGAATGTCTGTCACAAGTTTCTTCAACTCCCACTACTGTACCTGTAGTATGTATACCTCATTCAAATAATGAATGCTGCATAACCAGAAGCAAGAAATGAATTTCATAAGCTGACCAAAAGACCTGGGTGCCATTGCATAAAACTTGCTATTATAGTAACTTTGCTTTCAATGGTAACTTTCATGGAATACTGGATTTTGATTGGCTGTTGAGCAATGTTACCATGGTAGTTACCATTGATGGCAAAGTTACTATAATAGCAAGTTTTTATGCAACGGCACCCTGTTTACTAATATATTCAAATTTATTAATGTTTCTCTCCGGAACCCTTGCTTATCAACTTTTTAGTTTATCTGCTATGCATAATGGCTTCTACATTATTTCTTGCTATTTCAGGCAAGCCCTAGACAAGCTTTTCAGTTGTAAAGGAAACTTTTAATCAACAGGTTAACAGGTTTTAAAAAAAAAAAAAAAAAGATTACACGAAATTCAGAAATTACAGAACTAGAAAAAAATGAATTTGCAGTGGATTCATGTCACAAAGAGTAATTAATAAATTCACTAGTTTCATATCCTGAAAGTTTTGGTCTTACAGTATATTCAGTTATTAGGGGCAAAGGAAGTCTAGAAAAAAGAGTGAAATAGCTGAATTTCAACTTGATATACCTGATGTGTGGGATCATTGGGTGGTGTTGATCTTTCAAACATGTAATAGACTTGTTTAGTTCTCATTCTCCCATGAACCTAGCTTACTCTGTGTTTCTCTCAGACTTGATGATCGCTAGGAATGCTCAGCTGGGGACTCCATCTTGTTTTCATTCCCATATTCATTCCATCACATTTCTTGTCATTTGAGATCTTGGAGATTTTAACATTCTACAATCATATTGAAAGGTGTGAAACGGTAAAGACTGTTACAGAATCTTTTAATACCCACATCTAATTCTCTACATGCTGCAGTTTTATTTGTTTAACTGGCTCTTTCTTAATTCTCCATCATTGTTTTTAACTACTTGAAAATTTAGAAAGGCATGTACATTCTACAAAACCAGCCTACAATGGAGTAAACACGATTTCAGCTTCATACATAAATTTAAGATCACTAACTTATTAATGTCATTTTGAAGAGTGTGACATATTCAATATCACAAATATTGTAAGAAGTTAAACATTTACAAAATAAACATACAGTACTACTTGCTCAGACATGCAAATAAAGAAATGAAGTCTTATAATGTTAAGAACGCAAGTAAATCTGTAAAGAATGTAAACAAGAAGATTCTTGATAATGTGTAACTGACTGCACTACTGTGCTTGTCATACCATTGGTCTACAGCCTTGTCTTGGCTTTCCTCTTAATACATAGGAACAAAGCTGAAAAAATATGTCAACTTTCCTCTTCAAAAGCTTAGCAAATATTTGCTAATGAACAATTATTTTCCAAAGCCTGATTCTGAAGGGAGGGAAATAATAGAAAAAAAAGGAAAACAAAAAAGAAGTGTTGTTCAAGGCTCTATCCATCATTTTCTCATCTAGTTCAAAGAACAAATATAAAGACTTTGTAATGCGTGAGTAATACAAGCCTAACTCTGAGCACTTAAGCCATGCAAATCAATGCAAGGGAAGAGACCAAGACAAGAAAAAATCTACAAGAAAATGTCCAGCAGAAGTGTAAACTGAGCAGGGTGATTTAATGGAAGTATGAGCTGAGAATAAGAGAAAAGGAGAGCAAACGAGAGAAAAGGAGGGAACGAGAGAATAGAAGAAAGGAGAGAAGAATGGAGAAGACAAGAGGGTTTAGTGGAATTTCTTTTTGAATGCCTTGTAGGCATAAGAAGAGATTGAAATGGGGTCAGCTAAGCCCTTCTGTGCACCATGTGTGTTGGTTGAAAGGCGCTCTAAACCAAGACCAGTGTGATGAGAGATCTGATAACCCATTTCTAAAGGTGCTGCGGTCCAACATCCAATCAACATATCATCTCAAAATTCAAAATGAACAATAGAATTGTAATTCCAATAGATATGAATAGTTTGTCTTGGAGAGAAAATGGTAGGAGAGGGGGGTAGGTGGGGTGGTCATTTGAGGGTTTAATCAAAAGAAAAGGAGCTCATGACAAACTGGTGGATTTACTAAGGTCCACTCGTCCACTGCCAACGCTGTTAGTTTAACCTTTTCAGAAGTACGTTAATTCGCACTCTGTCAGCAGGGGGGCATTCTGCGCCCCTCTCAAGGACTTTTATGCGCATTAATTAAGATGGGATAGAATTACCAGTGCTTTCCTATCAACAAGAAGAAAAAGGGCGCCTTAATGCTGACATTTGGTCTTTGTTTTCACAGGAAAATGAAATTATCTGGATGAGGAGTGATCATCGAGTTGGTCTCTCGTTTTACTCCCATCGTTGTAGAGAGAGAGTAATTTGTGAGGCAGATTAGATGAAGCTGTTTGTCATTAGTGGCATAATACGTGCCATAAATCTCAAAATACTGATATGCCATTTGTTAACGATAGCCACCGATTTGAATATGACAGAAAACTACATGCTGCAGAGTGAGAGAGATTCACTATTGTATCCCGGCCAAAGTCCAAATATCTAGAATGGAATCGTTTGTCATATTGATACAAATACACAGGAGTATGATCAAAGCAAAAGAGATAATCCTCTCCCAAATGGTGAAGGGATTATGACATCCTCCTATCATTAATCTAGTTTCCAATGATAACAAGTCTCACAGTGGAACAAGAGCTAGATACAAGATGCCTGCGGTAGTAGACTAGAGAGCATGCAATGATCACTCATGGCCTCCCCCCCTGACACCTAACCCAGCGATCACAGCATGTCATTTCCACAAGAGCAGAGTTCCCGCTGAGCTCAAGCCTGATGGCCAGCTACCCCGTAATCTAAGCCGGAGTAGTGGAGCGCAGCCAGCCAGCCAGCCAGCCAGTCAAACCAGCCAAGCTAACAAGCCAGCCTAAGCGGACAGCAGCAGTAGTGGCATCAGCAGCAGCAGCGACGACGAGGGCAGGATCTCTCCCCTCTCTGCCCTCTAGTTTCCCCCTAGACCTGCCGGCCTGCTACAGACTGAACTCGGAGAAGAGGAATGAGAGAGAGGAGAGAGGATGAAAGAGAAAGTAGGAAGGGCAACCCCAAACAGGGTTTTCATTTCAATTGGCTGATTGAGTGGGTGTGATATAAAGCGCATCAGACATACAATAAAAGACCTACCAGGTAGTCTCCTTTTCAGGAAAAAAAACCCTACTCATTTCACTCGAAAATACCAATGAATACCGGTAGCACAAAGAGGAAAGAAATATTATTTATTATCATCCTATACAAGAAGATTTTAAAATTATGCTGATTCCTGAGAATTTTTGTATCAGTATACATGGCACATCACAGTTATAAAACAAATGCTCATTAAGATAAAAAGACTAAAATCTCTATTTATTCCAATCTAGACATGTGTATTCTCTACTATCCCTTTGAACCCACACACAGCCTACTTCTCTTGCTATATTCAGAGAATGTTGTGACATTTCACTCCTACTAAAGGTTCCTATTACAGTGTAGCTTCAAACGCCATCGTTCTGCTTGAAGCGTATCTGAAGCCCGTAACGCGATTCCCGCTTAGCCACGCCGCATACTAAGCCAGACTGCGGTGTTGGTACAATAAAAGGGGGAATACCTACACTCAGCAGGGCTGTGAGTTTGGACTGATCCTCATTCTCCTTCTCTTTTATCAGATCAACATGAGTCACATCACAATATGTAAAGGTTTTCCTAAACAGTCCCTCTCCTTTATTTTCATGTAGTAAGACTGTCCAGTCTCCAACCTTTTCCCTTCTTCAAACATTCTCAACTACATAACTCATCATTTTTTCAAGCTAACTTCAGAATTCCACTGATATTAGGCTTTTTTCAGCCTTCTTACTTCACAGCATTCATTCTCATACAACAGAAATCCACCATTTCTATTCCACATTTCACCACCAGCAAATCTAATATTTGGTTTTCCTTATCGAAAAATGGCTCAAAATTAAGCTAGGATATCAACTTCCAATTTTCTAAGAAGGGAAAATGTTTTGCTTTATTATCAAAATCTGTTTCATTAAGCCCTCACATGCAATCAATCAATCTTTACTCTTAAAAGAAAAAAACCTTGATTGTAGTTTGTTAGTAGTTTTCCAATAAATCTTGGGCTTTCCAAATCATTTAGCAGAGCAGATAATGGCCTTCATATAGTAGGATACCAGAAGGTGATTAACTCATGCAGGCATCAAACAACACAATGCAATCAAGTGTTAAATTACTGCACACAAAGTAATATATCATTTCAAAATATATAAGCCTTCCTTAACTGCAAGTGTGAAAGAGTATATTTTTAATTCAGGCAGAAAATTCCAAAATCTATCAGATACACTGCAGAAATTGGTATTATGAAAAAAATTATATTAGATTCGCGGCATCATCAAAGAAATGAAATATGGAACGGTTATATCAACATCATTGTGATGATGCAGAGGCCTTCATAAATTGAAACCATTTCTTCTTAACATCAGAGAGAGCCAAATTAACACTCAAGAACACAATAAGGAATATAAACATGTTTGTTTCATTTCTCTTTTTAAATAAAACTGTACAGACAATATTGAAGACTAACAAACTAAAACCACACCCATTTTTAGAATTACATTATTGCTGAATATATTTAAGTGTTACCTGTAGAATGGATTTCCTATAGCTTTCTGGAATATTAGCAGTCAGATGTCTTATTCCTTGGTCAGGTGAATAAACAGTCAAGGTTGCATTAGTCCAATCTAGAGAGAGAGAGAGAGAAGAAAATATAGAGAGAACACTAAGCAACTGGTTTCAATAAGATAATAATATTTCTCCTATTCATTACATTTATTAGGAACTAGTCAAGCCATGAAAATACCTATAATTCAAACAATATCGGTGAAGAAACACAAGCATAATGTAAGGTATCAAGAGTGTAATACAAAACAAGACAGGAAATAGGGAGTAATACAAATATTGTTGATATGAGCATAATACAAAATGGTGCCTCAATATTAACATGACCTATATCAATTCATATTCACTTCCCTTCCATTTCATTTTTTTTTCCAAAAGCAAGATGTTTCATCTTAAAAATAAATTCTGCTAATCCTACTACAAATTCAGAGGATAGAAATAACCATAGAATTGCTTACATGACAAACTCTTTGAGATTAGAAACCAAAGCCTTGAATGCCATCATGAACAACAAATTTATTGGTTCAAACTCACAAAAAATGGTACAACCACAATCATTCAAAACACACTGGTACTTCCGATCTTGGACTGGTATTTCATAATTCATGACTTTGTAAAATAATTAATAATACATTCTTATATCATACATAGATGCATCTATAGATGTGCAGCATACAAAATGTGGGGAATTGCTATCTCCAAGTCCTATGGATCATTAATTCATTTATGAGATGACCTCTTCATACATCTTACTGTTATGTCTCCTTATCTTCCTCTAAAACTCTCTCTCTCTATCTCTCTCTCTCCTGACTTGATCTCATTTGATGTAAATTTCCAGATCTCTAATCTTTTCCAGTATTTTCACTCCTCTCTCTCTCTCTCTCTCTCTCTCTCTCTCTCTCTCTCTCTCTCTCTCTCTCTCTCTCTCTTTCATCTCCACAATCATTTATTTGTACCTCAACTCATTTTCAACCTATGATTGCTTCTAGATTTTTTCGTCCTTACTTTACTCTCATTTGCCCTCTCTATTCTCTCTCTCTCTCTCTCTCTCTCTCTCTCTCTCTCTCTTTCATCTCTACATTACTTGTACCTTAACTCATTTTCAACCTGTCTATGATTGCTTCTAGATTTTTTTTGTCTTACTTTACTCTCATTTGCCCCTCTCTATCTCTCTTTTTCTCTCTTTCTCTCTTTTTTTCTCTCTTTCTCTCTCTTCCTCTCTCTTTCTCTCTAATAAATTTCTCTTTGTCACTTTCTATATGTTTACTTCTCTATCTGTCCATGTCTCTGTGCCCTTTTCTCGTGTATTTTACAGGTACACGTTTTTCATGTTTTATTATCTATGTACTTCATATATTAACCTGTCTGATTTGTCCCAATTCTATGTATCTGTACCATGCATGCTTTTAAATCTTAACCTGTTGAGCACTATTTGAGTTTAGAACAACATGCATTTTCCATGGACCCTAACCCAAGTTATCTTAGGCTTCATGTTCAATGGGTTAAGCATTAATGCACCTGTCATATAATCTACCATGAATTCATCTTTACAAGACAGGAGAGGTGAAAAGGAGTTTTACATCATATCCTGTTCAACAAAGGTTAGTGGGCCAGTGTCAGACATTTTGAAACATGTAGCTTGTCAAGAATACTTTCAATACTAAAATCTCTACCCAAAATCTTAGCTTTCACATTTTAAACATGAGTGCACAGACCATTTCAACACAATATGTTCAAGCTTTACTTTACTAATTCCCCTTATTCACTATTCTCCAGACTTACAATTCACTGTATATTTCAACATCCATATTCATATCTATTTACCTTTCTTTTAATCAAAACCTAATCTCATTTATCATTTCATCACTAATGGCTAATTTTCTGCTGATTTGCAGTACAAGCACTACATGTACAGACAGAGAGAATACATGAATTATGTAAGACATTAAGCGGAGTTGGTTTATCGAAGATGAGAATCAGTGATAAAAGACTGATGACCTCTTCACTAACATCCACAGACCTGTCCAAGCTTTTAACACAGAGATTGGATTCCAACATATCTATGATCATCCATAATTCACATGCAACGTTACATGCTTCTACTTTAAACTTTTACCTTTCAAATTATAGAGAGTGAATTCTAAGTCAAACAAACTTTTCATTTTCCTTGTCTTAGAGCATGTTAACAAGGGACCCTAACACATAACATATTTTCAATTCTGATCTAGAAATAGTTTTAAGAGAACAATTCAAAATGTAACAGAATGCAGGCCCTTAATGTATACCATTTAAAAAAAAAGTGACAAAGAAGACCAACTAATGCTTCATGTAATCCACAAAAAAGTGAAAATAGGAAAAGAATCAACTTCAGTATCAATTTCAGTGTGTAGGCCTTTTCTAACATATTTTTGCAACTGGTCTAGCTCTAGTAAACCAGGCAGGGTAACTAGACTCAAGTCAATTTTTCAACCAACCTCTGGTCCAACTCCTGACCCAAGTTTGAGAATAGAAAAGCACCCAACTCCTGAAGCTAGAACCAAGGCTGGTTTCACTCCAAATACAAGGATAAACTTCTGATGCCTATCAAGCAGGAGACAATGAAATAAAAAAGAGCCCGCTATCACAACGATATGCACTGTCCTGACCAACTATTGTGATAAGCGTCATTGGATGAGCTGTAGTAACGGTCTGGTGGCATCGCATTAATTGATGGCATTTCTTCTCAAAAAGCTCATCTTTTTTCATGAGGCTTTCCTGCATAAAGTGTTGATGATAATCACAATTGATAATATAAACATTGGCAAGGAACAACAAGCAGGCAATTATCGTGGAAAATGAATTTAGTACGGAGATAAGCTCAGCCTGTCCATTACCGCACATCATGACATGTAGTGCTGGCCTGAAATTGTTTTCTCATTAATATTCATAATTTGTTTGATGAATTGGTTTCCACTCAAGTAAAAACAAAGAAGCATAGGAAGAGAGAACAAGGTAATATATAAAAGCACTTTACAGCGCACTAATGGAGATGAGAAAAATGCAAATGAACTAACTAATGGAGAAAAAGATGAGTGAGTGTAATTCATTTGCAAGTATAATAAACCAATGACAACAAAACAGAAAAAAAATGAAAGTCGTGAAAGATTAATGCAAGTCCCTTTTCCTCTTTTCAAAGTGGAATAATACATTTGTGTTTTATGGAATTAATTTACACTTGTCAATAAACCACAACCCTGGGAAATTGATAAGATATGCAAATGTCAGAATTTGATAGGTTGCTCGGATCAAATTTTCGTCAGTGTTTTAGCGAAGCGCAGGCATTTATATGGATTTTGCATGCATATTCTGGGAAAGTGAGAAGAAATACTGCACTGCAGAACGAACTGCTAAGTTGCGCTGTTTTTAAAAGTTATCATCTTACTAATTGTGTTTCTGCAAGCCGACAATTTTGCATGCTTTTTTTCTGGAGCAGAAGCATAATGTTTAATGCTACAGGGTTATAGGAGAGTTTCTTTTCCATTAATGTATTCAATAACAATATATCTCAGAGAGAAAATAGCCCCTCCACATAGTCAGAGATTGTCCTTTGGCATCACAATAAAAAAAAAACTTCCATAAAATGATTCTAAGTCTGATTTTAATTTAGGGGATATTTCTCAGAATTAATTAAATCTTCATTAGCAAACTATAGAATCATAAGAAATGCAAATTTGGTCTAAATCAGTCCAGCCTCCATATTGAAAATTAAATTGGAACAATGAGAAAATGAACAACCACAAATTCTTACTCATTCAGAGGGCTCTCCCTAGGTCATCACAGACAATTTTGCAACAAATGAAAAAAAGTTATTCCTCAAATTAAGCAAGCAATCCATGCAAAATATTTGCCGGGTTATTAGGACCAGTCACTGCTTCGAGATTAACTATAGATGAGCTTCGGTTCGCTTATAAGATTTTTTTTTTTTTTCGAACGGGCTAGTTTCTTTGATTCTTGAACTTTATTTGACCTAGCAATGAGAGTGAATTCTAAAGCTTCTTTGATGTTATTGAACCTAATACATCTTAAACATAATTTTGGTTAGTTTATCTATTTTTGAAAGATAGCAATCATTGTTTTATCATTGTTGGTTATGTTGCTATCTATTTTTAACAGATATGGATCGGTTGCTTTCATCTTATCAGATTTGGAAGACAGAATCTTAAAAGATCAGATTATCTTTACTTTCACTCTACAAACCTCCCTCATCCTTAACACAACAACCTTTTCAAACTATTCTTTACAAAAATCATAAATTAGCCTTGAGAAGTAGTACTTCTGAATCAAGGAAATCAAGAAAAAGGTACAAAGAAAAAATATATATGGTTTGATTTATGAGAACTGATAAACAGTGAATTACAGACCAGAACATTTTCATACATACAACTGTGTCTACAGAAGGTATTTTGTAGCATTTGACTGATACTAGTCTATACTATAGCATCTATTTATGATTAAAATCATATATCTAGAAAATCAAGACCAATAATTATGAACACCTTTACTTACAGTTTCCTAGCCAAAACATTCAACTCTATCTTTTATTGCCCACTTTTATGTCCTTCTTTTAATGACTTTCTTTTCTTCTTTTTTTTTTTGTTCAGTATTTTCAATCAAACTCTACATATCTGCCAAACGAAATGTTAATAGAGAAGATTTCTCTTTTCAATGGCATATCATAAATACTTGCATCAAACAAAAACACAACAGAGGAACATAAACGGGGGGAAAAAAAAATCTTCGTTAAGAATTCTAATGAAATGGAAATATTCTAAGCTAGCCGAAGCCTGCAGGTATACATCAGCTATCCTTCGTATTTTTCCTATTACTCTGTCTCTCTCTATCTTGATATTATGAATTTCAAGGGCATTGAATGATGTCAGAGATCCAGACTGTTGCCTGTCATCTCCCCCTTGTCATCTAGAAATAAAGCAGCTTTAGTAAGAACCGAACATCCGGCATGCTCAGGGCAACATGTCATAGGAGGCACCATGGTGTACTCACAGGCAGGCAGGTACAGCAGAAATGTCCACTTTACAGGAGATAAAATGGTAACCACGATGTCAAAATCTTGGGAGATTTGAAGGTTTTTCTTATTTATCTCATTTAGAATATCATTCCCTTGTTATACTCTCAATACCATGAGTTGGTATTAGATGCATAAAGCTAATAGCATTTTGAATCTATGGTAGTAGGGGCTACAGGGACTGGGAAGAGCAAGATATCAAACGGAAAAGGACTTTCATGACTTTGAGTGTCTTGAATTAACTTCCATTAAAAAAAAAAAAACTGCAATGTCTTCATTAAAAAGATCTTTCTTCTTAAAATAATATATAAGTGAACATATATAATCTTTACAAAACTAGGAGTAGACAGTTTATGACAATCTTTCTTAAGACTTAATGAGAATATTGTGATGGTTGATCAGCAATTATAAACAATATTCCAACAACACTTGACTTTTTCCCATCACTGGCAACCAAACCAGAAAATAAAGATGGTTTGAAAGCTTTCGAGTTCTGAAGAGGTGCAGAAATTAATTTTTGAACTGTGCATGTAGCTACCAAGACCTGATATGATCTATCCAGGCTTCGTATTTGTCATGGTATGATGTAGATAACTATTCCAGTATCATCAACTGATTGAAACATCTTGAGCTGTTGGTATGTTGTGTGTGGCATGTTGAGATGTATGTAATAAACTTGATTTGATGCGGATGGAATGGTTGGTATTTAGCTCCGGTGGTGATTATCACTCAACAAGATGACTCTCTTACAAAACCACATTCACATTAAAAAATATATGACACGAAATCTGAATATGAATTATCAGTAATTCCTCTTATACTAATGGATAAAACTTCAAAAGATTTAGATAGCAATAGGATGTTCTCTTTATCATAAGTATTCAGTAATTAAAACACAACAAAAAGCAACAAATAACAGAGATAACTGATTTCCCACATCTTACAAGTAATTACATACCGATTTTTATAACTTCAACTTCATCAACTTTAAGGGAACTATATAACCCACAAGCTTTTGTTTTTTTTAGTTCCCTTTTTTCTTCCTCAATAATTATGTTATTGAACACAAAATTTATTTGTAATTTTATTTGATGTTATTTCTTAATGATTTGGAAAAATAAACTTAAATCTCGAAAAATCTGTTTGCTGTATTATCTCTGTTAATCCATTCAAACACTGCATCTTCATATCAATGAATTATATCAGATTGGTTCTTTGGTGTGAACTGTCTCCTTCCAATGATATCTATATTGCAGATTAATATGATTTGTGTGAACTTCATTACACTCACAGTATCTATGTTCTATCCATCAAAAACCATTTTAAACATCAAAAATTTAAGAACTGATGCAGATTATTTCTATGATGGGAACTGCCTTCCTACCTCCCATGTATATCTGCACTACAGATTACTACTGGTTCTATTATATAAATATTCTATTGATTTCTGGAGAGTTGAATGGCTTCATCAATCACAAACCCTAACTGACACACAGAGACATATAATTGGAGGACCTTTATCTCTAATGATTAGTTAATAAGAGAGTGAGCTTTCTAAACAAAAGCTTTTAGTTAATTAAAGGTTATTATTCTTTTGGACAACCTCTTCTCAGAAATAAGTGTGGTTATTCCTGAAAAACAGGGCAATTATTAAAATGAAATTTCAAAATATGAAGAAAAAAAATGAAAGGCAATCAAAGTCTTTAAACTTATTATGAATATCTACTATACAAGCTTTCACAAAAACAGATGTTTATACAAGTCTTAGTGTGGCAAATGTTGTTGTGCGATGAATTAAACTTTTCAAGATTATATACACCAAGATATATATCTAAACTGTTTGGAACAGGAAAATGATTTTTTTGTAAAGTAAAACACAGATAAAAAAGATTGTCTTTTTTTAATGAAATTAAAAAGCAAACATTTAAACACTCTCTCTAATAAGTTTAAGACATATATTTTTACAAAACTCATTAAAAATTTTGCCTTAACTCTTCCAATTAGATTCTGCATACTGTCACAATTCAAGTGCTTTCATATGCTACTCAAACTTGAAAATAGTTATTCAAGTTATTGAAAAATGTTTAGTTTTGATACAATCTTTCCAAAGAACCAAATGAGATATTCCTGAAAACCTTGTCAAAGCATTTAGAGTAGATTTCAATCTGCAATAAATGATTAGTAACATATGATGGGTGAATTCTATCCGCTTAACAAAAACAGAAATTGAGGTTAATATACTGTCAGAGGAAATGATGAATGTGATCTTGAAACAAAAGGAACTATTAAAGATGAGAGCTCGCCTTCTTGGCTACACCAACCAATAGGTAAAAACACAAGGAAAAACAAGCCCGGGAAGAAAGTTGACTTCCGTGATCCGTCGTGCTAATGGGGCGCTTATGATTACTTGGCTTGCCGGTAATTATCATTGTTTTCCTGGGACTTGAAAATGAATTCGGAGTGAGTCAGAACTAGAATTGTGATTGCTTATTTGACAGGAAGCCTAACATTTGCAAGACAAAGTCAAATTTCTCAAGGCTATTAATGGACTGGAAAACTATGAGTGTCAACCTTAAACCTACTTCATACTTTAATACAAACTTTATCATTCTGTATCCAACTAAAATTCCTTTCTTATTCAGTATGATATCAATAAGTTCAAAATATCTCTGCAAATACTCTTAGTAGTTTACTGAATTATGAAAAGTTTACTAGTTTATATACACAATAATGTTATGACTCAAAGAGATATTTTTTTTTCCTACTGAAACCCTCATACTTGTATTTTTTTCATGGAATAGGCTTTTGTTCTTGGGGTTCTTCCTATTAAACTTCTAGTTACTTATTTCCATATTTCAAAATAATGTGTAGAGAGAGACCAAATAAGTACATGGCGGTAATAAAACGCATAAAAATCTACTCATGAAACAAAAATGGTATTTCTTCTCAAAACAATCATTAAATTTGCATATGATCAAGACAAAATAGATTTACTAAATTTTTAGTAAAAAATGTAACATCAAAAATAAGAGGATGTAGATTCTGATCAAACATTTACAACTAAAAGAAGTTTCCTGGCCTGCTTGGGATCTGACACTAAAATTCTACCTGTACATCACACATTATCTCAAATACAAAGTAATGAAAGAATTCATCCAGTAACTTCTTCAACAACAAACCTTTGAAGAGAGTGCACATAATCTCTAGAGATGTTTCCTCAAGGAATTCTTTTCATCCTCTCCCAAGAACATCCTCAGAAAACTAGTTCAAAGGTCAAAGTTTGCATGCTCTCTCTTCTCATTTTGATGAGGAGCATTTGTATGAAGAAAATAGCAGACAACACAACTAACACTCCCAGTACATACCAATACTCACCACACACAACATATACAGGTGTAGTCCTTATGTCTCCTCTGAATTGACTCATGACAATAGTATTTATACAAAGGTAAATTTGAAATAAAATCTCTAATCTAAACATCCTTCTCGAGATCAAAGTTTAACTACGCTTGATCATTTATGCCTCCGTTCTGGATAATCACTCCACACAACTTTCGTTTTTTGACTTGTTTCTGAGAAACCATTATCATGTGGTTTCGAGTTGCTCTGTAGACACAAAGAAATCAATTTTAGTGGTTATATTCTTTTTTCATCTGTGCTTAATTTCTTCTTAAAATAAAATGCTTTGAATTAGGTCAACCAGTATAATCATGTCATTACCTACTTATCTATTAATTCCCTAAAAATCATTCCAGAAGAATAAGATATTATCACAACTGGCATACAATGTATTTCAGTAAACAAAGAATAAATGCAATTAATAGAGCCAACTCTACCATGTCTAAAGAAACAGAGGGTGATTTTATTCAACTTTTGGATAGAGACAGCAAATACAAAGTCATTATCTGAAATCCACTGCATAACAAATGCATTGGCAGGGTTACAAAAAAGGAGAAAAACAAAAACTAATATACAAAGCAATCAGGTTGTTTTTTCTACTTCATAGGAAGAAATAATAGCAGCTTTAGACTTATGTAGAGGTATTCTAAATAAGATTAATCAACAAACAGGATCTGAAATATTTTTTCTAGAGTGGAAAGTAGAAATGAGTAATTCATAGCATTGCTTTCTAACAATGAAAAAATCTATTTTGTAATAACTGGTTAGGAAAATCCCTAATGGTACTGGAGTTTGAAATAAGAAATGAAACTTAAAGCATACAGTGAATAAACTATATCTTTTCATCTCTAGTGTCCCTATTCTTCAAATGTTAACAGCTACATTGTGATTCCCTAGCTCTAGTATTTTGAAAACTGATTAAAAGAAAACAAGTGCAAAGGCATACTAATGTAGTTTGTTTTGTTCAGCATATCATAGCATAACATTATATGCATGACTAAAAAGAAAGCCAAATTCATGATTTCTCCATTCATGGGAAACTACTGCAGTTTACGAAAACTAATTTTTAAAAATTTTTTTAGATTCACCTTAATGACTGTTAATAATTCATTCCATAGTCATTTGTGATTATTTTGGTCTTCAATTCATGAAACAAGATATGACAACAGAGGCCTTATCTTTTTTATCCTTTCATAATTAATATGATAATCTTTAATTTCTTCTTTATTGTTCAGTTATTACAGTCTCTGTTAAATATGTCTATTTTGTATTTTAAATGAAAAGCTTTACAGTCAAAAATGAACTTGTTCTATACACTAGAAAGATATTCATTCAAATCTTATTTGTACTGATTTAATAATGTGAACAAAATAAACAGAATTTGACAGTAAGAAGCAGGGTAGAAGAAAGAATAAACTTTGATGAGAATTTGAAAACTGAAAATCAAGTGAGTCTTGACTAGAATTCACCATGACAGGTAACACACACTAATAATATCCTGCAAGCTATTCAGCTTTCATCAGGCAGAAAGAAGTTAGGCTTGTCTTTTATTCACAGATTATTTTCTACTTGTAGATCTATCTATCTATCTATCTTCTAGAAGGAGGATCCCTGAAAGGAGAGTAGAAAGTGAGGAGAGAAGGAGTGAGCGAGGGGTGACTGAAGCATGTTCACAGACCCATGCACTTGTCGCAGGGAAGAGCAGCTCTGTTGACAAATCCGACGAGCAAGCTGACAAACCCGGCATGTAACCTAACAGACCTGAATAAGACCATGCCTCTACGCACACTGTGTGCTGACGAGAGAGAGAGAGAGAGAGGAGAGAGAGAACTACTCAAGGGAAGAAAAGAGGGGATAGCTGGTGGAGAGCGAGTCTATAGAAATCTGCGGTTGGTCTATTCACTGTGGATGTCTTTCTACCTATCTGAGACTGTGGGTTCAAGTCTAACTTTCTCTACAACTAACTCACCTTGGTCTAAACCAATGATTATCCAACACAGCCTCTGCGTCTCCACCGATAACTCCTCTGATATTTCAAAACTTTTTCCAGATAAATTTTCCTTGAATTGTTGTTGTGATTGTTTGGATACTTCACAGAGTAAGGTAGGTATTCCAATAGTTTGTATGTCCATTTGATAGTAAAAGTGATGGCATAAAGTTGTTATCTCCACTAAAAGTTGGATGGTATGAGATCGCTGCTAGCAAGCAATCACTTCCCCCGTAGCCACCTCCTAAGGCAGGGCTACGACCATACACACGCTACAAACTTAGCGGCTCAAAAAAGTTGATGGGAAATACGAGGCGAGCCGAGAATTGACAAAGGAGAGCGGCAGAGAAAGAGAGGAAAAACACTAGGACTTCTACTGTGCAGAGATAAAGAACCAATCCACACTGAAATTGAGTTCCCCAATTGGCTAGGTCATAATTGCACTGGCATGTATGTATGTATGTATATACACAGACACTCGGCAAGTCGGCCTATTCCCCCCTGCGGATTGTTGTGTCCTATTGGTCGCCCAATCAGCGACAAAAACTGGCGAGCTTATAATTACGGGGACTCCTGGTATGTGAGAGTGTGCAGTAATGGTAGTGTCCAAGACTAAAGCAGATTGAAACGAGGTCAAGGGCGTCTAATTTATGCAGTCAGTCTTTTATATTTGCACTCATTCTAGACGTGATTGGACCGCTGCAGTATGACTTCAGTCTCAAGCTTAGTTTTTTTCTCTCTTCTTCTTCTTAGTACAGGTTGAAATAGCCACTTTCAAGGGAACCAATTAGCATTAGTTTAGGCAAGAAAACTTGTCTCGTCTCTCGGCTTGGTTTGTCTCCTGCTTTCTGTCACACAGAGGGAGAAGTATGAGACTGCACAGTGATTCTTCATAGGATAACTTTACCCATTCCTTACTTTAATCTTAATCAATAAATATCATTAATTAATCAATCCCTTCTGTTATGCATTTACATGTATTTTCAAAGCTACTACAGAATAGTAATCTTTTTTCACATTTTCTGCCACTTTTCTAACAAACCTTTTATTTGTGCCTCTATGTTTTATACTATCTGGAAGAGTAAAAGATCAATTATAAATCTAAAACAAAATTTTATTACGGTACGAGAGAAGTGATCCATCTCATCCAACATATTTCCTGCCTTTTTTTTTCTTTCCCCTATCACTATTACTTTAATCTTGGTGTAAATCTCTTGATCAATCTACTCTCCTTTCTTTCTCTTCATCCTTACATCTAAAGGCCTACATCACTCACTTTGCCCTCTTTTTGCTATGTCATTAGTAACACTTTATGAATCATATTTGCTTATGCAACATCTTAACATTCATGACAATGATTTTCTCTCTTGCTCTCTCTTTCTCAACTTATTTTTTTCTTGTC
This sequence comes from Echinometra lucunter, assembly GCA_029962745.1. Lineage (NCBI taxonomy): Eukaryota > Metazoa > Echinodermata > Echinoidea > Camarodonta > Echinometridae > Echinometra > Echinometra lucunter. The sequence continues at coordinate 451,611 of CM057158.1, forward strand.
CAATCAGTCTACTTCTGTAAATAATATATCTTTACCAACATAAACTGACTTTTCTTTCATCATAACAATCACTTCTTTTCCCTCTATACCATGTACGGTAAATGCTCGTCCACATGTTAAGCGACAACCCCCACCCCCCCCCCCCCCCTCAAATTTTTTTTTGCATGCAAATGAATGGGATATGAAAATTAAACCTGAGGGAAAAAAAAAACTTTTATTTTTTGCCTCCTGGTGGCAAAAAGGTGTTTACCAATCAAAAATCTTATTAAGTTAGGACAAAATATGATGTTAAGAGTTAGTTTGCACAAATTTTGGCAAAACTCTTTTTTTTTTTTTTGAAGCGTGAACTATTATTGACACCTTAAAATGTGCATCAAATTATCATAAGTGGCACGTCAAAAAAAAATTGTGGGGGTTTTCCAGGGGTTTGCCATTAGATATCTGAATGGGCATTAAAGGCATTGGCTAACTTTGTGAGTAGCTGATTTAAAAAATTCTCAAACTAAGATGAAACATGTGTATGAGTACTTGTATTTGTACTCAAAAACTCTGAAACCAACCATAATTTGGAATGAAAAAGTGTAAGTTACACGCAAACAGCAATTTTATTATCCTTCGTCTCACGAGACAATCACTAAGAGGACTACTTTGCTTGAATTTGAAAATGCCGTTATGTGCCTCCCGCCACGTGATATGCCAATACACACAGTACGGAAGGTGAGTCATACGCGCATGCGCACTCATGTCTATTCTGTGCAACCAACCCTCGTATATTTTTCAAACATTGATTCACATTTTTTATATTTAAAAATACTTCCTGTGGATATTATACTTTAAAACTTTCAGACTGGTATATTTACACTATAACCCTTATGTTTATCCCATTTTCAAGTAACAAAACAAGATTTTTTAAAATCATAACAATGTTAACCAATGCCTTTAAGTGTTGAGAGTTAAGTCCTGCTCATGACTAGGATCATCTCCACTTGGGATCAAAAAGACCTTGAAATATCACATGATCTATTGATCAAATGACCTGGCTTCAAGCTCAAATCTAATGTTACAAACTACATTGTCCACTTCAAGTGTATTTGAAACCTTGATAGTAATATCCATGGACTTCAGTCACTTACTTATTTTTACTTTCAGCTTCTTTATCCATCAAGCTACTGAACTATCACTTCTCTCTAGAAACTATCCCCCCCCCCCAAAAAAAAAAAGTTATCAAAGAAACACAGAAAACAACCTGTTTAAAATGTGTTTAATTAGACACTGCAGCTCACAAAATAAGCACCGCATGAGCCGAAGGTCTACTCTATTACATGATCCTTAAATCTACCAACTTCAACCCTACACCCCTCTTATAACACCCCTGCTATCCTCATTAGCATTTTGCGTAATCCCCTGAAAAATATGGTAGCAGCTACGTGACTCCACGTTTTAATTCTACCCTCTCACTTACTCCCACTCTTACTGTTCACAGGATATAATGCTTATGGTGGGTATTACTTGAAGTGTACTGTGCTGGTTATGGACGTCTCTCTTTGAGAGAAGCTTGAATTCTGCAAGGAGGTGTAAAATAATTTGTAAGCGTTCTCTGTCTTTTGATATCAGTTTGGAAGAATATCATTCTAGAAATGTCCCTTGATAAGGATAACTATTCAAATGCCCTCCTATTAGAAATATGGCAAGAAACAGGTTGAATGTTTGGTCCAAACATTTGTATGTAGTCCCATAAACCCAATTCTGTGTGCAGTGCATGTGCTCTTCAACAAGACTGCATTGATGGCTTTATCATTGTTGCTATTTCAGAACCTCAGATATATGCCACTTTTTAAAGACTACTTAATTAACCATTCCCAATTGCTTTGAAACAGTTACTGTAATCGCATTACCAGAAAATTCTAAAGTTTATCTTTCACTTAGTTTCAGAAAGCAATACATTCCATCATTAAAACCTAAAGAATAATTTAGAATTGAACTTTGACTTTTTTACTTATTGTTATTCCATACAGTAGATAATATTTTGAAACATATTTCACCTAAATCAAAATCTTTGTTAATTTGGCAGTTTTCAGTCAAAAAGCATTCTTGATACAATATCAATTTTTGAAAATTTGAGGAACTGTAATTGTCTTTGGTAATAACTGTTTACTCCCATTGTAATAACATAAACTTATTTAAACACTAGACAAAAAGATCCAAGCTATGTCACAGCCCAGGTTTTTAAAGTTACTATTAATAGCCATGGAAAGTTTAAATGAATCACACCATCAACTGTTAACTTTGGAAATGCCTTTGTCAATAACCTTGACACAGTCTGATTTTTTATTATTATTTAAACAATATTTTGGTATATGCTTTTTTTTTCTTTGGTGCTCTTCCTTGCGACCTATAAGTATACAAATTTTTATATTTGCATATACATGTATTTACTGTGAATAATCTTTTTTTTTCATGTTGATGTTGAAGATGATCTCTGACTGCTGATCATTCATCTGTATATTTTTGTATTTTTATATGTGCTTGTAAAGTAAAAAAATAATACAATTAAATTTAATGAAATAATGTTGCATTTATTCCACAAAACGAGATATTCCAATAAGAAATGAAAAAGATCTTTAGATCATACTCTATATTGCTTCTACCCATAAAAAAGGCAAACAGCATGTCCTTCACTTGTACATTTACAAAGAACAAACCCTGCCCAGCAATAATGCATATCTATTCAGGGTTCTCACAAAAAAAAAATCCACACACGGTTCCCACTCTGCGCAAAGCGTGGAAGTTTCGGAAGTTTTACGGAATAACACCTTAAGTTACGTGTGGCGGCAGTATATGCTATAGTAAAAGGATGAACTAGATGAATCTTCGACCACGCGTGGTCGAACTTTATGCCTCCGCCATTACCAAATCAGAAATAAATGGCACTTCATGCTGATTTATTTTCATTTATACAATGACATCTTTGACCTTGACCTTTGACCTTGTGACCCCCAAATCTGAGAGCATTGCCCTTTCCACATGCATACATGAGCCAAGTTTGTTGAACCGTCAAATGGTTACTGAGTTATCACAAGAACGAACCATTTCTATGTACATAATGACCTCTATGACCTTTGACCCTTGACCTTGAGACCCCAAAATCTAATCAGATCATTGTCCCTCCCATATGCATACCTGTGCCAAGTTTGAGGTTGATCAGTCAAATGGTTGTTGAGTTATGGTGAAAACGAACCATTTCTATGTACATAATGACCTCTATGACCTTTGATCTTTGACCTTGAGACCCCAAAATCTAATCAGATCATTGTCCCTCCCATATGCATACATGTGCCAAGTTTGAGGTTGATCGGTCAAATGGTTGTTGAGTTATGGTGAAAACGAACCATTTCTATGTACATAATGACCTCTATGACCTTTGACCTTTGACCTTGTGACCCCAAAATCTAATCAGATCATCGTCCCTTCCATGTGCATACATGAGCTAAGTTTGAAGTTGATCTGTCAAACGGTTCTTAAGTTATCGCGAGAACGAGCCATTTTTATGTGTATTATTACCTCTATGACCTTGACCTTTGACCTTGAGACTCCAAAATCTAATCAGATCATTGTCCCTCCCATATGCATACCTGAGCCAAGTTTGAAGTTGATCTGTCAAACGGTTCTTAAGTTATCGCGAGAAAGAAAACGGGACGGACGGACGGACGGACGGACGGACGACCCGAAAACATAATGCCTCCGGCAACCACCTACGGTGGGCGGAGGCATAAAAATACTTCTTGGTAAGCAGGAGTTGTCTACTAATGGCATAAAAGTAAAAATACATTGCCAAAAAGCAAAAAAATCTGTGACATTTATCATTATTGTTAGGAATATATACTCCAATATTTTTTCTACCCTTGTTGCCATGCATGGTGCAGCAATTTCACACATGGTTCTTCCTTGTCTGAAACCCTTTACGCATGGTATTAGAACCATGGGTGTTATGTACTGGCGAGAACCATGTATCTATTTAGTCATTACAAACACCTTCCTGTGCTACCTGGAAAGAATTGCAGTGTCTAATCCTTGTTCAATTAACGCTCCTTGAATTGGCAGTGCCTCATTTACATACAACTGTCCCTTTATCCAAACAGAAAGAGAGAGAGAGAGAGAGACAGACAGAGAGGGGTAGAGCTAGCTGGCCTGAGGCTGTGAGTGGTGGTGGTAGGGCTAATTACTAGGCAGCTACAATTTCATAATCTTGTTTGCTTTTTCTCCTTGGCTCTGACCCAATAAGGTCAAATCAAAATGGCTCCCTTGATGAGCAGGACTAAAAGAATGTAAGAAGAAATGGAGTTTAGCAAGAAAATGTCTCAATACTGGCATGTGGTTTCTTCCAGATTTTCAATACAAATGAGCTTAGATTAATGTGGGCAAGTCCTCACTGTTTCCATTTTCACAACCCGTTATAAATCACACACAAGCCAATAGCAAGATTGTGTCTCGCCCACCCGTGACTAAATAACACGAAAGTTTCCCCAAGTACATCCCTAACCAAGTTTGATTCACAAGAAAGTCTTGCAGGTAAACTTTAATGTTTGACCTAAAATGACCTTTAACCTTACCATGTGACCTGATGGCACAACAGCATGAATGTACCCCTAGTGAATCTATCATCCAAATTTGCTTGCTACTGCAGCAACATGTGCCAAGTTATGTGTCATAAGAGAGTCTTGCAGGTAAACTTTAACGTTTGAAACAAGAAATGACAGAGGAAAAGCAAATTCAAGAATTTGAAAACATCTGTAACATATGACCTCCAATGACCTTTCACCTTATCATGTGAAGTCCAACAGAATGATAACATGCACTTCCCCTTAGTGATCTGCAACCCAAGTTTGACTGAAAAGTGTGACACGGTTGCAAAGTTTTGTGTCATAAGAGAGTCTTGCACGTAAACTTTAACCGTTCAACGTTTGACCTGTAATGACCTTTGACCTGACCATGTGACCTCTGACTGGACCATAACATGCAGGTCCCCTTAGTGCATCTACAACCCAAGTTTGATAGATAAGTGTCACACGGTTGCAGAGTTTTGTGTCATAAGAGAGTCTTGCACGTAAACTTTAATGTTTGACCTGAAATGACCTTTGACCTTACCATGTGACCTATGACTGGACCATAACATGCAGGTCCCCTTAGTGCATCGACAACCCAAGTTTGATAGATAAGTGTCACACGGTTGCTGAGTTTTGAGTCATAAGAGAGTCTTGCACGTAAACTTCAACGTTTGACCTGAAATGACCTTTGACCTTACCATGTGACCTCTGACTGGACCATAACATGCAGGTCCCCTCAGTGCATCTACAACCCAAGTTTGGTTGAAAAGTGAGTCACGGTTGCAGAGTTTTGTGTCATAAGAGAGTCTTGCACGTAAACTTTAACGTTTGACCTGAAATGACCTTTGACCTTACCATGTGACCTCTGACTGGACAATAAGATGCAGGTCCCCTTAGTGCATCTACAACCCAAGTTTGATTGAACAGTGTCACACAGTTGCAGAGTTTTGTGTCATAAGAGAGTCTTGCACGTAAACTTTAACGTTTGACCTAAAATGACCTTTGACCTTACCATGTGACCTCTGACTAGAGCATAACATGCAGGTCCGCTTAGGGCATCTACAACCCAAGTTTGGTTGAAAAGTGAGTCACGGTTGCAGAGTTTTGTGTCATAAGAGAGTCTTGCACGTAAACTTTAACGTTTGACCTGAAATGACCTTTGACCTTACCATGTGACCTCTGACTGGACCATAACATGCAGGTCCCCTTAGTGCATCTACAACCCAAGTTTGGTTGAAAAGTGAGTCACGGTTGCCAAGTTATCTTTCATAACGTTTGTGACGGACGGACGGACGGACGACGGACGGACGACGGACGGACGACGGACGGACGACGGACGGACGACGGACGGACGACGGACGGACGACGGACGGACGACGGACGGACGACATTTGGATCCCTTAGTCTCGCCTTCACCTCCGGTGGGCGAGACAAAAATCTGTTCGATAAGGAAATTGTAAGCAGAGACTAAATACTTATGTTAACCAAAGTCATAAATCTATCTCATCTTTCAAAAATTTCTCATAATTTGTGAGATTTTCCTGCAGAAGTGTGATCAGATTCTGAACTCACGACCTTTTAATCAATTCTCCTTACGATTCCCGTTCCTCATAATTTCTGATCAAGAATTCTGTAACGGTATATCAAGGCTTCTGCAATTTCAGCAAGAAATCAATGTTTTTGGAATGCAGTATTTAAGGGATTGTTTTACACTGCCATATAATACAAAGAGGAACGCATCAAGGCGACATCAAGCTAGAAGCATAAATAAATAAAAATAAAAAAACAGAAAAACAAAACCAACCCAACTACGCCCAAGACAAAAATCGAAGATGTGTTTCTATCTAGGCCAATTATGCCCAGACTTTTTGACTTTTTCCAGAGCACAATTATTTCAAGAGAAAAATCTTCTCTTTTCTCTTCCCATAGCGGAGAGCAATCCCTCACTGTGTTTCTAACCATCAATTTAATGAAATGAATTTGAGCAATGACTGATGGGACTGTTAGCTTTACTAAAGCAAGAAATGTATCAGATTGAAGCAATCCTTGGCCCTCCTATACTCCTTCAAGTTTCCATATTTGGTGATTCCCAGACCCAATCACAGCTTGATGTCAGTACTTGATTGCAATACACAGTGCCTGAGAAAAATGTACCTCCATCCTAAAAAAAAACTATTCAAGAAATATATCTCTTACTACATGTTGCAAGCATACTAGATCCATATATTTCTACTGTATATGTCTCCTTATTTCTAGTAGTAAAATGTATTTGATAATTCCCATGATATCTATATCACAGTTCACCTAATACATGTATCAATGTGAAACTATTTTTTCCTGCACATCAACGTCCCATGTCTCTTTCTCTCCTCCCCTCTATCCTCCCTGCTGCATTTATCCCTTGACCCTAGAAGCTCGTTTCTCCTCATATCGGGGTCAGCGGGTCACTTTTTGCCTCAGAAATTGAATAAGAATTGATTCCGCCGCCCGAGTCTTCCCTCCGATGGCAGAAACGCTGAATTTTGAATCAATTCCAAGCCTGGACTTGGTAATGAGACATAACTGCATGAATCATACATAGCAGAGTGTTTGTCACAGATCGCACCCATGTGTTTAACCTACAACATAAAACCTACAACAGATTTCCTTTGTCTAAAATCCTTTCTTCTTTTTCTTCAGCTCTCAATTAATTAACATTTCAGTATTTTACAAAGTTTTCCTTGGTTACAAAGAGAATCATTCAACTGGTTACAAATATTTTGTGAATTTGGTTTGATTACCTTGTAATTAATCTTAATCATTAATCATAATGTTCCTTGTAATCAAAACAAATTTACAAAATATTTTCAACCAATTGCATGATTCTCTTTGTAACCAAAGATTATATTGTCTATTAGGAGCCAGAAGGGCATTAAGACTGTATAAAATGATATGACTCAAGGGCCTTTTGGTTCCGAACAGACAATAAATATATATCAAAAAGGTAATCTTTCCACTGACTGTGTTAAAATGACTTTTATACAGTTGATAATCCAATCAGATGAATCTCTTCAGTGATCTATCTACTTATATTTGTGTAAGTTGACTCTGACTGAATATCTCAGGCTGATAATGAAGGCACCAACTTCGAACCATGTACCATTCATTAAAAAGTTATCTTTATTTTCAAGTTATTGTTGTGTCGTTCATTTGGGAATGTTTCATATTCTTTCAACATGAATACAATTAATGTGAACCATACCACCACTGTGACCCTCCAGCTCTTGTGGTAACTAAAGACGTATAGTTGCTAGTAGGGTCCGATGCCGAGAAGGTAGACTGGTAAGAGACTGGTGTACTACCACCAAAGCTTCTTACCCCTCTGGGTATCACTACATCTATCATCACATCTCAAACCCATGAGAGAGGATGGTAAGAGGAGTAAGTCTTGTGGAATATTCTCACTAAAGCCAATCCATGTTCCAAGTTCAAGGTTAGATTTCGGAAGCCAAGCCTAGTCTCATTATTCTACCATCCTGCTATGTTCTCAAAAAAACAAAATGTTACTACTAGGAGTTCCTCATAGTCCTCTATATACATCATACAAATGGTAAAACAATCAGGTCATTGCTGTAGTTTCGTAAATAATAACTTTTTGTTCAATGAAGCTCTTAACAAGAAATTGCTATGCCTGAGTAAAAGTTATCATTTCTTAGGAATACTCTAAATGTTTTCATATTTTAGCCCAAGCTTTCTACAAAATTCAAAAAAGTTTCCCTGAACTTTGTGGAAGAGGAAAATCAGAATTGACCCGAGTTTAATAGATAGCTTTGATCACATGGAATCAAAACGCCCACCATTTCTGAGTATTTTCCTTCATTCTCTTCGACCACCTTTTCTCCTTATAGACCATCTTGGTTTCCTATTTTCTTCATTATTTCTATTTTGCTTCTCCATTTTACACTCCATCTCTCTCTCTGGTTCCTATTCTACCTAAACTCAAGACTGGCCACAGTGAGGGAGAGAATAGCTGGATAGTCCAGTGCTAAATGGCACTAATATCCTATACTATTGCACATATTTCCTGTCAAGATATTGGTAGGTTTCGGGTATAGAGGCTGAGCTTTACTTAATTGCGCTGATTACCAAACCGACAACTGCCACCACATCGGCTCCCACGATGCACCTCACACTCTGCAAGGGTGACACAGACGAATGTTGTTTTATCAAGCCAAAAAACAGCCCCAAGGTTTAATTTACTTCATGCCCTGGAATAAACTTATAAGATGACCACTAAAGAGAGACAGGGGAGGAAGAGAAAGAAGGAGAGAGAGAGATTGCAAGAGAGAAAAGGAGAGAGTGACAGAGAAAAAGATAGAGGGAAAGAAAAGAGACAGAGTGATCAAGATGCTCTCTTAAAAATCCACATCCAATCTCTCTATCATGTTTGATGCCTCTTTCTGAATGAAATATTGCTATATACTTCTACAACAACACTGAAAAAGAAAAATATACAGACATAAGATTATTAAAAGCCCTTTTTTGTTTGGAAATACTTCTATTTCGTGTATAAAACACATCCCATTTTCTCAACTTATTTCAAAGCATAAAACTATTTTTCTTGTGGGATGCTAATTACCAATTTACCATGCATAAAACATGCATTGCAGCTATCTCATTACTGTGTGAAACTATACAAGTCGTAACACAACATCATACAAAAGTGGGAAAATTGAAGATAGCAGTTCAATAAATGACCTCTGTGACACATGACAACTGTTAGTTTGGCAAATTCAATTGAAAACAAGGTTGGCATACAACTCATATTTTATCCCTTCTCATGCACTTTCTCATAATTTGACTGCGATATTTAGTAAATGACAAAGAAGGCTTACCTTAATATTCAGAATTTACACAAGTGATGTCAAGCTGTACAGAACCATGTCTTCCAACACATCAATGTCATTTCACTGCATGAGAAAGACACAAACAAGAGTAAAAATGAGACCATTTTGTATTTCAACATTTCATGAGAGTCAAAATTGCAGTAATTCTCAACTGCAATGGAAATAAGAAAAGAGAATTAATTGAATTACAGTACTTGGAACATATTTGCCCTTGGTTTTGTAATTGCTCCAAGGACTAGCCATGCCAGTGTGAGGTGAAGAGAATTAGATTTACTTTCATGTTAGAGGATAGATGGAGAGAGATTTCCAGAAAAGTGCATAAAGCCCCCTTCCAACTACCACGGTGCAGTTGAGGTTTTTTTCTTTTTTGCCTGGCGCACGTTAATGAACGACATTTATGCAGCGATGCTGAGCGAGAAAGGTGATAAAGTAAACACGCCGATGGGCGATAACTCTCGGGCCAGATGCGTGTAGCCAAGTTACCGACTTCATTAACTTGAAACATTACAAAAACCCAAATTGGCAAATCACATTAAAGAGGAGCCTCGCGTCAACTGACAACCAGGTCGGCCGAGCATGATTCGGTATGGGTTTAAAGTAAGGTGGGAGTAAAAGAGATTGGTAGAAAGTCTGTCATCTCAACTCAACCAAAATGTATTAAATAAGAATATTGCAGAACTCATGTATTTTATGAGAACAAACACCTTCATTATTGGACATTTTTCAAATAACCTCATGAACAAATCTGAACCTATAGAGGAGAAACCTGTCAATACTACCTAGTTCATAAGAGTAGAGGGCTTTTATTCTTGTTAATGAGTTCACTTCAACCCTTTCCCCTATCCACCTGCTGACATGATCCCACTCTACCGGTATCACCTAGATAACGGTACTACCTAGAGGGCTCTATACACCCCTCTCTCCCTCTCTGCTACATTACCTTACACTAGATCATCATGAATGAACTTGTTATTTCACCTGTCCTATTCATACCATCACTAGTTTGCCTTTAGACCTCTCCTTAAGCACTAAACTTTAAATCATTTATCGCAAATCTTACAGAAAAGAAATTGACACAAGTCAACCTTCTTCTCTAGTTTTTTTTACTTGCTACTCCTTCTTGAACAGAAAAACTCCTTCAAGTGGTAATTATTCATTAAAAGGAAATGTGAAGATTTTTGGTAGTCTGGATGGTGCTTAATTCAGAAGTTTTTATCCTGTCAACTTTGCTTACTTGGATGTACCTGAAATCACATTAGAATGTCATATGATTTTTATCTGTTGTCAGTTCTAATCAGATTGATGTCCAATCAATTGATAATGATCTGATGTGACTGGAATCAAGTTAAAGAACAAACAAAAGAGAAGCAGAGAGAATGAAACCTTTCTTACCCCACATCAATCACGAGGCCCTTAATTCACACATCACTTCCTTTTATTTTCCCCGCTCTTGATATATTATGAAAAGATGGAAAGACAAGATTGTCCATGTATAAAGTTATTGCAACCTAAATGCATTGTGCAACTGCGCTAAAAAGACAGAAAGAAGAGGGAAAATTGAGTACAGTGCTGCTTGGTCCTAGAGGCCATCTATACGGACAGATTCAAATAATCACGTTAACGGCAAGGCAAAGTACACCGGACTGTGTGACTGTGAATAATCCTATCAGGCATTCATCCGCAAATTTGATCAGGGAAGTTCGCCTCACTTAAAACCCTCATGCCTCCTATATTTCTCTTATAAAAAATGGGCCTACTCCTCCTGCCCTCCTACCTCCTAGCTTTATTTTTTTGCCATCTCTGCATCCACATTTCTGTCATGCTATCGGTCTCATTCATACATAGTAATGGGAAGTCAAAAGCACAGTGGTAGGCAAGCGGGCGGGTAGGGGTAGAGAGGAGAAGGAAAGCTACCAATGTTTTTATCCAATCCCCCATGAAGAGAGGAGGTTTCTCTCTCTCCCTCTCCGCTGTGATGTCATCTAAAGTGATTGACATATCATCCGCTCTGAAGTGAGGAGAATGGAAAGGAGAGAGACAGAGTCCAAGGATGGAAAGATTAACCACACTGTGGGGTGTTATGGCTGGGATAGAGGGATGGTGGTAGGAGGGATGAAGGGAAGTGAGGAGCATGAGATGGAAAGATTAACCACACTGTGAGGTGTTATGGCTGGGATAGAGGGATGGTGGTGGAAAGGATGAAGGGAAGTGAGGAGCATGAGATGGAAAGATTAACCACACTGTGGGGTGTTATGGTAGGGATGGAGGGATGGTGGTGGGAGGGATGAAGGGAAGTAAGGAGTATGAGATGGAAAGATTAACCACACTGTGGGGTGTTATGGCTGGGATAGAGGGATGGTGGTAGGAGGGATGAAGGGAAGTGAGGAGCGTGAGATGGAAAGATTAACCACACTGTGAGGTGTTATGGCTGGGATAGAGGGATGGTGGTAGGAGGGATGGAGGGATGGTGGTAGGAGGGATGGAGGGATGGTGGTAGGAGGGATGGAGGGATGGTGGTAGGAGGGATGAAGGGAAGTGAGGAGCGTGAGATGGAAAGATTAACCACACTGTGAGGTGTTATGGTAGGGATGGAGGGATGGTGGTGGAAAGGATGAAGGGAAGTGAGGAGCATGAGATGGAAAGATTAACCACACTGTGGGGTGTTATGGTAGGGATGGAGGGATGGTGGTAGGAGGGATGAAGGGAAGTGAGGAGCGTGAGATGGAAAGATTAACCACACTGTGAGGTGTTATGGCTGGGATAGAGGGATGGTGGTGGAAAGGATGAAGGGAAGTGAGGAGCGTGAGATGGAAAGATTAACCACACTGTGGGGTGTTATGGTAGGGATGGAGGGATGGTGGTAGGAGGGATGAAGGGAAGTGAGGAGCGTGAGATGGAAAGATTAACCACACTGTGGGGTGTTATGGCAGGGATGGAGGGATGGTGGTAGGAGGGATGGAGGGATGGTGGTAGGAGGGATGGAGGGATGGTGGTGGGAGGGATGAAGGGAAGTGAGGAGCGTGAGATGGAAAGATTAACCACACTGTGAGGTGTTATGGCTGGGATAGAGGGATGGTGGTGGAAAGGATGAAGGGAAGTGAGGAGCGTGAGATGGAAAGATTAACCACACTGTGGGGTGTTATGGTAGGGATGGAGGGATGGTGGTAGGAGGGATGAAGGGAAGTGAGGAGCGTGAGATGGAAAGATTAACCACACTGTGGGGTGTTATGGCAAGGATGGAGGGATGGTGGTGGGAAGGACGAAGGGAAGTGAGGAGCATGAGATGGAAAGATTAACCACACTGTGGGGTAATATGGCAGGGATGGAGGGATGGTGCTAGGAAGGATGAAGGGAAGTGAGGAGCATGAGATGGAAAGATTAACCAAACTGTGGGGTGTTATGGCAGGGATAGAGGGATGGTGGTAGGAGGGATGAAGGAAAGTGAGGAGCATGAGATGGAAAGATTAACCACACTGTGGGGTGTGTTATGGCTGGGATGGAGGGATGGTGGTGGGAGGGATGAAGGGAAGTGAGAAGCGTGTGATGGAAACATTAACCCAACTACAGAGCATAATGGAAAGGAAAATGAGGAGTTAGTGGAGGGAGGGAGGAAAGAAAGGAACAGAGAGATTTAACCTTCTTCTATGGAGTGCAGGGAACTGAGAGGACGATATCAAGAAAGAGAGATTAATTCTACTATGGGATAAAAATGCCAGGAAGGAGTTTGAGACAGGAGATTAAGGATACTGTGGGATGTACTAATTAAACCTTAATGAGATATATATAGGGAGGGGACACATAAAGACAAGTCACACATTTGATCAATGTAGGTGTGTTAAGAGAAAAGGGAGCTTGAAGGAAGATGGGATGGAAAGGTCGCTTTTGATTGGAGTAAGTAAAAAAAGATCAGATGCATATTCTCTGAATAAATAACTACTTTATTATAAGAACTACAAGGAATGTAAAAGAATGAACCAAAAGTACACAATGTGAGTTAAATAGAGAATAAATTCTGAATGGAGACAGTGACTAATCATATTAAGTAGTACAAAATCTCAATAATTAGAGTGAAGAAAAAAATGAAATGAAGGGCCTGAATTTGACACTATGAGCACTAGAATAGGAATAGACATAGACATAAAACTCATTCCTGCCTAAAACTTTAGGGAGACTTATCGGTATAACATTTAAATAATAATGAGAAAAACTGCAATACAAAATGAATCTCCATTTGAATAAATACTAATTCCATTATAATTACAGTACTATTATCAAGAAAGAGTAAAGCATTCCTAATAAAACACATAATTACAACAAAAAAGAAAGAGTAAAGCATAAAGAAAGAGAGAGAGAGAGAGAAAGAGGGAGATAAGAAGAGAAAGGGGAGAAAGAGAGAGAAAGAAACAGAGAGAGAGAGAGAGAAAAAAAAAACCTGAAACCCCAGTACTGTTTGAAATGACAGATGTAAGGAACTTCCGGAAGAAAACAAAACTATGGAGGGCAAAGCCAAGGAAATGAGATGGTAGGGGTGAAGATAGGACATGAACCCTGTCTGCTCTAGGGGTAAAGAGAATGCATAAATGAATGAGGGGGTGACATTTGCAACTGTGATTTGAACATGGGTGCAAGACCAACTCCCTGGTACTCACAACTCATCTGATTGATGTGAAAATCAATAGCTGCATCGCTAGCTGCAACGCATAATTGCTTGTCGCTCTAATTATTCAATCTGGCCGTTCACTGCCTTGGTTTCCTCTCTCTCTCTCTTCATAGCTACATGTTAAGAGACACCTCGCATCCAACTACCCTCCTAACTGTATTAGTGCCTCAATGTAATTAGCGCAGCCTCTACACACACACACACTCACACACACCTTCAACCCATCCTCATGATGACGTGAGATCTAGCGGCCATCTTTGTCATCCTTCTTCTTTTTGGTTAATAACGAGGATCTTGCTCAGCTCATAACCTAATGAGCGGAGGGACTCAGAGGAAATCAAAACAATAGCAATGGCAGAATTTGTGTCTTTCTGTCTTGCTGCTTGGTGGAAGCAGCGTTGACTAAGTCAATATGAGCCGAGGAGAAAAGTGCAAGTTACATGAGCAGAAAGGCAATAAGTCCATACCAAGATTCCATCCAGTTTTTCCTTTTTTGTATCCATGCTCCCACTGTGCAAATACTGACAAAAATTTTGGGGCTCGCGCTCCAGCGAGACAAACGCAGAAAAAATTGAATCGACATTGACAAATGGAAAGTGAGGAACGGCAGGGACTTTCTGACATCATCGACACAATCTTGCTCAACTTCTTGTCCCCCGCTTTGAAATCCAATACTCAATTAAAGCGCATCAAACTCATTTGCATATCTATTCCTTGCCTCCGCCAGCCTGACCTCATTTTATTTCTGGCTAAGATAAATCCCTGACAAAGGGAACTAGCAAATAGACACTGCCAGAATTTGGGCAAAACACAGCCACACTTCAATTCAATCAATCTTGAGCCTACTCTTTTCTTTCACCCTTCTTTTTAATTTCTCTTTCTTCCACATTTTTGTGATCGTGTGGAAATCTCTTGGCTTTTAACATCTTTATCTCCACCTGCCTAAACCTTGACAACAGAATGAATACCAATACAGAGAAGAAATCTACATATTATGCTTCATACCATAGCCAGAAGGTATCATACTCCATTAATATTTTACAGAGACCTAGTCTTTATAGATATTCTACAATGAAAATAGTGGGCCAGAGCACAAAAGACAAAACCTGTGCCATGTCTTTGGCTTTCATACACTGCCTTCAATAATGCAGTAATAGGATAAAGGATTTCAGATAACATGTGAAAAATGGAGGAATAAAATCCTTTCTTATCTCACTAGATTTCTTCCCTATAAATATAATGATTGTTATTATATAGACAGTGCAGTACCCAGATTTTCTTCCTCTTTCTTTCTTTTTTTTTTTTTTTTTTTTTTTTTTGGTCATACCTAATTAATGGTATCTGCCACAAAAAGAAGCTTTAGTCAAGCAAAATTAACAATTTAAATTTGTTTCAAGTAGTCTAGCAACTAATGGCCTTTGACCAAGTTTAGTTACTCTATATTTTCAGTAATATAACAAATATATATGTCTCTTTAGCGCCATCAAACTGAGTCTTTTGTATGACCATCCTTGGGTCATAGAGAAGCAAATGTTAACTCTGAATACAAGGATCCTAAAACATTAATTTTCCCCTTGAAAGACATTTCTGTCTCTTTCATAGAACTAAGACCAAATCACATAATTTCAACTGAAGCACTACCTCAAGAAAAGGTGAATATGCTAATATAAATTCAAATGTTTGAAATAAATGTATAATGAATTAAAGAATTCAATTTATTTTGCAGCTTCTAAAAATAATATGATATACATTTTGAGGTTTTAACAAAATATGAAAAATTCCATCCATATTCTCTCCTTGATTCCCTTCTTTACACAATTAAGTGTTATACTTAACTTACCTTTTTTTGACTCCCAAATTTCAATTGATATTTTTCAAATTAGCACTTTTCCGGGTTCACAGCAGATTTGAAATTCAAACTTAAAATAATGCAACTGCTAAGAAATGTTCTCATTGTGGACGTAGAATAAAATGAAGAATAGATGTAAGAGATTACTGGAAATGTGGCTAGAGGGTAAAGCCCGTTCTGAGCTCATTGCAAAACACAACTGTCTCTATCCCAACCTACATGCCCTCTAGCTATTGTAATTCAGGCTTTACAGAATTCTGGGTCAAATGAAGAACATTTTGCTTTTCTTTTCTTTTCTTCTCTTTACCTTCCTCTTCTATTCATCATGGTTTGTCTCAAGTGAATTTTAGGGTGAGAGAAAAAGTGCTAAGATGGGTCACATTGCTATCAATTATCAACCAAATGTGTTCTGAGGGTGATTGGAAGATTAAGATACATATCTCACCAAACGAACACCTTTTGTCTCTCTGCTTGTAATTCGCAGCAAGAGTACAGGACGGGGAATACAATCCCTTCTAGAGAAAAAAGAGAGAAATTAAAATGAATTTGGGTCACCTGGACAGATCAGGGTATTGGTAATATAAGCTCCCACCTCATATCAGGCTGAAGAATGACGAGATTCTTAACTCTATCAGTCCCACACAGTCATTATTCTGTACTGTAAATCTCTTGCAGTAGCAAATGAATACATGCACACTACCCCTATAGTACCTTGTTATTTCTTTAGGTACCATAGGCCTTGGATGAAAAATTATGCTTACAATTTTTCTTGTTTTATAATTCAATAATAAGATGGTGCAATCTCACTCATCAATGTTTTACAGCAAGTTTGTCAAAAAAATATACATAGTAAAATCTTTCTAAGCATGATAAGATTAGTATACAATCTAAGCAAGTTTCATGACCAGTCATTATGCCTATACTCATTATTCAAATAATTTCTTTTTCCTGATATCTTACAGAAGGGCAAACAATTCTGACTGTAGCATTTACCCGATATCTTACACCAGATATCCAAATAGCTTTTCTATTTCACCCAATAACTATCATCAATTTACCTGAAACACAATTATCCTAACAAGAAAATGATAAGAATCCATGATACTTTCTTCATTAGAAACTCATTATTCTTTTCATACTGGTTTCATTTAGCCCATGTTTATCTCAACACAATTTTTCCAAAAATGTAACACCACCCTCCTTTTCCAGAGGGAAGCTTTTAAAGATATGAATATGAAAGCTATATCCAAAAACTATTGATTTTTCTCCTTGGTAACCAATCTCTGAAGGATAGCCATGACTATCTCTTCTAACCTCTTAAAGTAGTGTCAAAATCTTACAATTAGATCAGGAGATCTGCATAATTATGAACAACTTAAATCCTTTTCATGTATCTTCATTTTTTTTAAAATCCTGAATGATATCCTGTTTCATTATGTTTTTTCAAAAGCAGACAAATCCAACATGATTGATTTGAAAAAAGATTTGAAAGAAGCTATGATATATTATTAGAAGAGATACACAACTCCAAGTTGTTATTTTTTTCAGGATTACAAAAATAATTATTTGAGCAGAATGTAATGGAGAACTGGAAGAAATATTTACTAGATCATGATTAAATCTAATTCTAAGAAGTAAAGAAGAAACGTAGCCCCAGCTTATGTTCTTTTAGTCATAGTTGTAAAGAAATATTAAAGATAAACATTCTCATGGGGAGGGTTATCAGGATTTCATGAAAGAAAAATAAAGAAAAACCAATTTCACATAAACAATGACAACATATTCTTTACTTTAATGAAGAGTACATTTCCAATCAAATCTCTGGTTACTATATCTGATCCATGTGTACGGTTTTTGTTTGAGTTTATATCTTCTTTGGTTATGTTTCTTCCATAGTGCCTGTCTATCTTTTTACAGGATCATGGCATGCAGAGGATGCAGGTATTTATATTAATTCTTACTATGTCATTACAGTGTATAAAGTTTATACAAAAAGCTACATACTAGAATACCACTTGTTGGACAGTGGAGCTTGGGATATTTCCACATTAACAATATGAAACATAAATCATTTAGAGATCCTAACATATTACTATTCTGTGTGATACTATTACAATCTTTTCATGAAAGAAGTGTGATACAATGGTTAAGCAAAATGAATCATGTATGATACAAGGGGTTTTTTGCTCTGAAAAACAGCCTTCCAGCACGCTCCTTCAACTTCAACTTTTCTTTCTCCCTAGTACCCTGGTCCTCTCAGTCTCTGCAATTGCATCTCTTTTTTTTTATATCTCTTTTTCTCTTTCATTTTCCCTTCTCCATCTCCCTATTACCCTCTTTCTTTTTCTCCCTTTCTCTCTCTTCCTTCCTTCCTACTTTCTCTCCTCTTCTCTTGCTCTCTCTCTCTCTCTCTCTTTGTGTCTCTTCCAGGTCAAGAAGGTGAATCATATATTTGATGTTGTGGAAAGATTGAGTAAATCACACCATTCTCTCAAGAGCTTCATACAAACTCGATTACAAACCTAGACACTGCAAAACTTCACACCAATAAGATTTATCTCTTCAATAAGATAGAACCCCTGAGAAGGTTTCATTCAGTAAAACACCTGATGCTTGATACTAAACCATATTCTCAAATTTTACTGAACACTACCAATTAATTCCACAGGCATAGACTATTTAGGAAGGGTAAGAAAATGATGGTTTCTCATGTTAATGATGAAAAGTCTTAACCTGTTGATCAGCAGTGATATTGGTTTACTCAGTCTCCCATAAATTGAGTCTGATACTGCTTTCACACCAAGGTACGATCGCTGGGTATGGTCGCAGAGACCGTACCCAGCGACCGATGAAATCATAGAAAGTATTTCATCGTACTCAGCGACCGATCGTTTTGGTCAAAAACGATCAGTCACTGAGATACTTCAGCGACCGTACCCAGCGACCGTACCTTGGTGTGAAAGCACATCGCACTCAGTGACCGATCGAAATGCAATGACCCCCCATACATGCCCACGCGCTATCTCTACTTCCGCTTCCGGCTAGGTCAGCTATACAGCGACCGATCACTCTGGGCCTGACCAAATTTTGACGGCGGTGTGAAAGCACGTCCGATTGGTCGCTGGGTACGGTCTCTGCGACCATACCCAGCGACCGTACCTTGGTGTGAAAGCAGTATGAGACATTTTAGGCATCATTATCAACTAGATAAATACCAGAAAGATACATGAACTTCTCACAGGCATCAAATTTCTCATAGCATCATCACTCTTTTCTCTTCACTTCAGTTATTGTTTTTCTCTCAATTTCATCACCATTTTAAGGTGAAGAGAGATTATTACTTACCCCTTCCTTAACCGCACAATCTTGTCAAAATTTCAGGAGGGGAAATAGAAAGAGAGGTGCTCTAAAAAAGAAGCCATGTTGTAGAGTGACGTGATCTACATACACATCAGGTCTTTTCATTCCGTTGTCACATTTCTTCAGTCTAGTCACATGATATAGATGATTCACATTCATCATCTCATTCTACTGGCTTGGTGGTTACATCAGTGATTTTATAACAAGCAGGTCACAAGATCAAAACCATGTCAGGATAGTGTACTTGGTTAATGATTAACAATATTACAGCCAAGCTGCAGTGGCCATCTGTGGTGGAGGACCACACTTTGTGATAAAGACATTTCTGGTTTCCTATGGAGAGCATGTGGAAGTGAAATCAGCATTTGTCAATGGGCCATGGATAGAAAAATCAACTGCCTCTGAAGACCATGCACCCCTTTTCCTTGCATGGTCTCTGTGTAAGGTTTGACTTGTTACTTAACCTATTTTGGACTATAACAAAATATTTTGTTAAAAATTTTGTTAAAAAGAGATGGGAGGAGATCATAAAAAATCAGAGAATAAATAATTTTTGCATTGACCTTTTCTCCTGCAGAAACATATCAGCTGAAAGTCCCCTAGATCAATGGATTGTTGACAAGACATGAGACACCCAGAAATAACTTTTATGGTGAGAAAGGGAAAAGAGTGATAGAGAATGGGGGGAAACAGAAAAAGAGAGAGAGAAAAAAGAAGGGTAGACAATGTACAGAAAGACACAAGCAATCATCAACATACAAACAGAACATTAAAAAAATACATGCTATCATCACTCAAATCATGAATTATAGCTCTAATCAACCATACAGATTATATTCTACCAAATGATCTACACCCTATACAAACAACACATCATTTGTAAATCTAATCCTCAATCTAATTCACTCAAACTTAAATCACTATTGCTTTCAAAATCACTGAGAATTTCAATCCCAGACATCATAATAATCAACTTATTCATTACATATCAAGTTTATTCCATTGTAAAGTTTATCAAAACAGCTCTCCAAACTAATATCGGCTGCCTATTCAATTTTGCAATCTTGGGAACAAAAGCTGACGATTTCTATAACTGCTTGTTGGCGAACATATTTAATGGCTTACTAGAATTCTATGTAAATGATTTTTCTCTTTATTGAACAGCAGGTGAAAGAGGCCAGAGGGAAACTGATAGGAGACAAAAGATAGAATTCTGTATGGAGACAGTCTTTCACATAGCTACACCTTCTTATTATCAATGTGACATACACCGCATTCCAACTAAACAAGATTCTAGGACTATGACAGTTTATTCTTTAAGGCTCTATAAGTTGAGATTAAAGCAATACATAATTTTATTTATACAAAGCTTTCAAATTGTAAGCGCTTTGAGTACCCTCTGAGGGGGCTATGTTGCACAGTATAAATGTCTTTATTAGTAGTATTATTAATATTATTAATGTTACAATTTAACACCTGTTGAATCTTATCAAATACTTTATAAACAGTTTGTAAGATACCTGACACTTAGTTATAACTATGCTCAGCCTAAAACAAGGAAATTGCTTTAAAATTCAAGTTTAATATCTTAAGAATGACAACTGCATTCAAAGTCCAATATGTTCAAGCTATGAATCAGTTTACAAGCAAAACAGATTTGGTAAGTTATTCCTACAGCTTTGCTAAAATGAGTTCAAAACTTAATTGAGCTTGAAATGGGATGAGCACTGCTTCTATATTTGATTGCAAAAGTAAATAAAATAAAAGCCTACAAGGAACAACTTTTGATAATGTAATTTTCAAAGCAATCAAACATCCCTTGAACAAGTGTATATTTGAAGAATATTTCAGGTTCCATACCATTTAAAGCTATCAAATCGCATAGTTTGACCACATTGTACAAAGAAACTATTACCGTGTTTACACAGTGACTCGGCTCGGGGGTTCAACATGTGACCCGTGCTCAACACGGCAATTTTATGTTGTGTAAATGTGATCAGTGTGATCCGCGAGCCGTGTCGAACACTGCTTTTTTGATCCGCCAGAATCGTAGGTTTCGACCCGCGAGCCGAGTCAGACTCGTCTATTTTTTCATGTGTAAAGAGAAAGCCGTGTTGAACCCTCGTGACCCGTAGGTCAAACACGGAATAGCCGCATCCAGTATCATGCGAGATAGCTCTCTTGTCCTTGCTATGCCCCTGCCTTTGCGCGAATTCCCTAGGTAAAAAATACTCTTTTTAGGGATCATGAAATTCTACTCTTGCTCGTAAAATTGATTGTATGGTGTATCACTGTTTGGTATGATCCTTGCATTACTTATTCTTCTATATATTTAGTATAGTGCTGTCACCATGGCAGTTTTATAACTAATGTATCTCAGCCTCACTCTCATTGTTCAGTGTTTAACGTATTTTGTTGTGAACGTTGTGGAAAAATGTAGTCGGAGGCAAATTTCCCGCATTTGTGACGTTTATTCTACTTCCGTTCGTGATCCGCGGGCCGTGTCAAACTCGCCTTTTTCGTTTCGGTATAAACATGATCACAGTTGCCCTCTTTGCAGCGTTCGACCCTGCTTGAGGATTCAAAACTCGAGCCGAGTCACTGTGTAAACACAGTATATTTGTTGCAAGCTGATGACTGTTTGAGAAACAAGTAAGTAGAGGCATCTGTTTGTAAAATCAAAGACTTGCCTATAGATGAAAATACCTAGAACTGAATATGAAATATTCTAAGCATGGATATGCTATATATTTTATCATTTTCATAGTTCTAGGATTGCATAATCAGTATTACAGAAAATATTTGTATCCAAATAACACATTTACCATAACTGTATGATCAAATGTGCTTTACAATGAAATCATTCACGGCATAAGTGAGATTTTAGATGCTCTCTGAAGACATTGAGGGATTATTGGTTGCCAATTTAGATATTGTTGTGCCTATTTCTCTAGATATTATATCAGAAAATGCACTCAGTTTTGTAAAAGAAAAAAGAGACACACATATTGTACAGTGCTCCAGGTACATACATATATTGTAATTTTCTACCTTTCTCTCTATCAAGATAATGCACCAAACATGGGAATTGTGTATTGAGTGTTGATAGTTTCAAGTCTCAGGAAAGTTCTTATATCATGGATGTTTAACTGATGTGTACACAGAATAAGAAGAGAGCTTTCAACAGGAGAAGGCACTCATGTAAAAACTCGATTCCATTATGAAACATGGCATTTGAAGAGCAGACTTGATTTCTTCTCAACACTGGTGAGAAAATGTCAAATTAGACAAATTAGACTGGAATGGTGGAGAAAGAGAGAAAAAAAAAACATGCTAAAGCTCAATTTAATCTTTCTAAGAAAAAGACAGAACAAAAAGAAAAATGGAAGTTGTCTTCTTCATGAGCTGCCAAAGAAATACATCAGCATATTTAATCTGATTTGTGATGCAAAAGAAACAAAATCTGCGAACATGACCTTTTAGAGTCAATTAAAACAGGAAGAGAGATTCATGCATGATGTGGTGTACGATGCATAGAGTAGACATCACAGACATGTCTAGCCTCTTCATACCATACCCTAAAATGTCTCTTTCACCCTTCCTATATTTTTATCTCACATCCTCTACACTAATTTTCTTTCTTTTCCTTTGTTTCCTCTTTTTCAAGTCCCTCCATCTGTTGCTCTTTATATTCCTCTCTACTTTCCTTGCTCTCATTCCTCAAATTACTTTCGTAGGTCTCTAGCTTTTTTTTTTTTTTTTTCATGTGCCCTGGAACACTTTTAAGCCATTCAACAAAACTTTAAAAGAATGACTCATCTAAAAGGTCATTTTTTTTCTCTTCCCAAGCTCCATTAAATGAAAAACTGGAAAGCTGTTTCAAAATGCTACCTCATTTAGCAAGTAATATTCTTATTGGAGCATCATTTCACAGATACAAAATCAAGACAAAAGTAGCTCCTTTTAAGATAGTGTATAGTTTTTGGAAATCTATAAAAGTAACTTTCACTATCAAATTCATTGCCAGTTGATAGGAAAGACTGTATTCTAAAACTATTATGATGTGAAGGATATTACATAAAAACTCATTTAAGTGGATGTATTTAACAAGCAAAATGTTAAAATTTATTTCTCAGGTCCGCAAAAACAATGCTGACGTGCACCACACAGTGTCTGCACATATGTAAAACGGAAAAGAAATCTTATTGTGCGACAAGCACAACCAAGTGCTGTAAATGTTGTGAATGTACAGGGGTCATTGCATAGGACAGGGTATAACCATAACCGTTCTATTGCGCTCCTTTCAGACATTTATACTAAAATACACTAGAAATCATGAATAGAATATCACACAATCTCACACACTTATCTTTTTATGCAAGGTGGACAATGTGAGACTATACTTAATCAGTTTCATGTCAGTTCTCTTTTTACTATCATAACTGTACATGAGCTTTAACCTTTACATCAAATGTTGGTTTCATGAACAACAAGCGAAATTAGACAACCCCTAAATTAGAAGAAAGCCTTTAAAAAAGGGGGGTTAAAAATGACATAGATTCCTTGGCAGAGAGGCTCTCCACACCTGTTTAGATGTCAAAGTCAAATTAAGATCCAAGTCTGTAAACTACCAACTCATACAAAGTTTGACAAAGACTGTGGGAAGACAAGGACTAAGATAGAAAGAGAAAACTCATTTAAGAAGAGAGCAAAGAGCAGCCAAAGAGAGTCAGTTCATGGGTGTCAGAGACATTCCCAACTAAACATTTAAATTCACTGAGGGATAATCAAATCAAATGGTTGGTAATGGACCAGATGAGACAGCTAAGTGTCAAGTTTAGCTTTTAGGAACTGAAGAGCAGAAACAAGTGATTCTTTTCTCTCCTATTTCCATCCTTTATTGAGGCAGAATCACTGCTTTTTCTTCTTTTGATTGATAATAAAGTGAGGAGTACTTTGTAATCTTACAAGTTGTACTTTGGCATGATGGTGAGCTTGTTCTTGCAATTCTTCATGTGCAAATCAGAAATCACTGGGCTTATGTCCTTTTATCACAGCCTCATTAATTTACATGATCTTACAATTCACCTTGGTTTGCTCAATACATTTCTCTCTCAAGTCTTGACGGTATATTTGAGAGTGATTTTCAAACACAGACAACAATGGAATTCATGTCACTGCCTCAAAGTGAAAAAAACTTTGACAAACGTGGAGTGACAATCATAGCAGATTGGGCTTGCCACAGGAAACATTAAGAATGCATACATCTACAGCCGCACCTGTGCAAATCTCGGCTAAACATTCTGACCAAGTTCAAACTACCTTAAGCAGATCTGACTTTTGACAGGCATGCTTCCCGTCAGTAATATCCACAAATAAAACTCTGAAACAAAAGCAAGGGTTTGTGGGAATACAAATTCAGTATGGACTATTACAAAATCACTACGGGAAGAAAAGGCTGGAAAAAGTAGATAGCCCCCATATGTGGTCAAAAAGTGAATGTAACATAAACAGCACTAGTCAAAATTTCACTTGAGATAAGGCGACATAGGTCTAGGGTCAAGACTAGGTATGCACAGCTTACCTCTTGGGAGATGAGTAGAGAGTTGGGTCAGGTGACCAGTCAACTGATCAGTCAGGTGACCTTTCAGGTGACCACCTACCACTAGGTAACTACAAATTGACTACCGGTATATTTAGTCAATGGTGAGGGTGTAATTCGGATGAATGTATGGACAAACTGATCTTCAAAAAAACAAAGCAAATTCACATAGGACAAGTCTTGCAGGTACATTGACGACAATGACAAAGATGTTGAAGATAATAACAGTGAAAGTGTCAATGAAAGCGTGGAAGTTCACTCCTTAGAAGAAACTTGACAGTAGTGGAATCACATGGAGATGACAGAAGGATGAGATGAAATAAAGTTGAAGGAGAAAGACAAGTTTCAGAGGATGGATAGTATCATGACGAGCTGAAGTGACTAATTGCTTGCTCTTCCTTTCCTCCTTTGCCAATCTTGTTTTACATTGGAATAAACAACCCTCTCTTTATGGTGTGCATCAGCAATTATTACTGCTCACACAAGGTTCCCCTTTGAATTACCAATGAAACTCTATGCATTATTTACATTTGCTAATGTAAGGTCACATGACCATCTCATTGGCCTCATCACCTCAAGCTCCCTCCCAGGCCTCTAAAACCTTTCTTACATCTTCACTCCCTGATTGTAATCCCACAAGATTCACACTCTTTATATCACCTTAATGATGATGGCTCTCTCCATCTCTCCCATCTAGGATTAAGTGTTAGTTACACACACACTGCTACTTGGCTAATAACAGCCAGCAGCTAAATATGCATGAAGAGAAGAGGATGCCTTCCTAGCAACGCATACCAGATGATATCCCTTCTCCTTACACCTCTCCTTTCCTCATCTCCGTCAATCAAGAAAACTAACAGGGATGGGGGAGAATGCTCATATGCAAATATGCACACCCAGGATGTGTCAAGTGCGAACCAATATATTCTTTTTTAGAAAGAGAAGAAAAAGAAAAATGCGTCAGAAAAATGGCCGGTGCTTAGGAATTCTTGTAGAGGTGAATAGGTTTAGATGACGGGAGAGGGTAAGAGAGAGACTGGCCTGGAACAGCAAGAGTTTAATGTCAACAAGACACCAGGGAGTGCTCCAGGAAGTAAAGGGGTATAGAGCCCTGGTCGACGGGGGCAAATTAGACCAGGAGGGAAAACAAGGGGGTGGAAAGTCAGTGGACAGGCTCATCACAGACGAGCAAAAAGGAACATGGGAGAAATTCAAGATGGAGATGCACTGGGTCTGGAGATGTATGTGTATCATGTGGCAAGAAGCGGCAGTATTTCAGGCGTCACTTTTGGCCTAGAGACTCGACTGAAATGATACACATTCTATTGATCTGTGATCTCAAACAACTTCTCTAACATTTCCTTTGCATTCTTTCATGATCTATTCTTTCTGGGAATGTTTGTTGTTATACACAATAGTCAGAGGGAATGGGATCAAATGACTAACATTTCTATTTCATAAACCTGCATGGAAATCTGACAAAGAGAAAAAACATGAAGCTGAATAGTATCAATCAGGTGATACCACTAAAACAGAATAATTTGTACTCATATTTAATATTATTCTTAGCTGAATACTCAGCATGCATCTACCTCATATATAAAACAAAATTAACAAGCTTCTATAATACTTTCACTGCACAATACTTGTTATGATACACAACTGTAACTGTTACCATAGCTTTGCATCAAAAACAAAAAATAGGGCAAGAAAAACACTAATTCGGTACCAGAATTAAGAGTGCAATCATGCATGTTTGCTATTACATTGAATCAGCAGTTGTTTTTTTCCTCCATGCATGCATTTGCCATTAATATGCCTATAACTTATAAGCAAACTGAAAAACAGGTCACATGAAACATAATATCTGTTGGATATTAATGTCTTTCATTAGTTGTGTTAATACTTATACTATTCCAATAGATTGCAAGGTTACATGCCTAAAGATGAAAGGGACATGAATGGACATATATCCAATCAACTATTTCTAAAATGAACCAACTCTCCTCAGTCTAATCCAAGATGATAAATAGGAGAGTCTTTCTCTAAGCTTTCCTCAATGCCTAACTCCAAGCTGGCATCATACAAACATAAGTGCTTGATACTGCGCTTCTTTGATCAAAGGGACCTACCAAATCAAACTATTAATACCCTGAGAGACAGAGAGAGAGGGGAGGGAGAGATGAAGAGACAAGAAGAAAGGGAGGATTATGAGGAATGAAAGGAGTAAAGTAAGACTAAGTCAAAGGAGTAATAAGAAAGAAGGAACCTTGGTGTCAAAACATCTCCTAGAGGTTGAAATAAGAGTACAATAGCTACCTCTCACACCTATTATACCTGGCTGGGCAGTAATCACTGTAATTGATGTAATTTGCATATGTAAATGAAATTATCCTGGGAGAATGTCCTTGGGTGGGTATTAGTGACTTAATGCTGGCGAGGTATAGAAGAGAGAGAAAACCTTTATCTGTGATGATTACATAAAAGAGTGCACAGGTTACAATAGACACGCTGTTCTCCCTGATATCATATAGACTATGTACACATCACACTGGTAGAAGCTCTCTCATTCTAAACCATAACCCTTTCAGAGTTTTCACTTTCTTTTTCATTTCTTTTCACTAATTCTCCTCAGGTTGTGTGCCAGCTCGTATCATTTTCCTTTCTGGAAATCAAACAAATAACACATATTTCCTAATCTGGGACTGGGAGAGGGGATTAAGATTTAGAAAGTAGATTAACAGAAAACAATACAAGGCATCAGCATTTTTACAACTCACATCAGGTTGTTACGTAAATAGATGAAATGACTTTTCTTTCATGTCTCAGTATTCCTCTTACTATTGCTTTCTCTTTGACTTAGACCCCCCCCCCCCCTCTCTCTCTCTCTCTCTCTCTCTCTCTCTCTCTCTCTCTCTCTCTCTCCCACCTCTTACAATGTACATCATGCATCTATCTGAAATTATGTATGATTTTTTTTTTTTTGCTTTACACTTTGAGTGTACAAG
Organism: Echinometra lucunter; assembly: GCA_029962745.1. Classification (NCBI taxonomy): domain Eukaryota; kingdom Metazoa; phylum Echinodermata; class Echinoidea; order Camarodonta; family Echinometridae; genus Echinometra; species Echinometra lucunter. The sequence goes on from CM057158.1 coordinate 479,580, forward strand.
TGTACACCTTAATTAAGGGGACATACTTTCTCTCTAATATAATTTCAGTATACTTGAATGATTCTCTCAAAGAATGCCCACCAAAATAAATGAATTCATATAATGCATTCTATGTTCATCCACTTATTCCATCTTTCCAATAAAAGAAATTTTAGCAAACATTTTATACCTCGATAAAATCACTGACATGATTCCAAAGTGTCAAACTGTCAATTATAGATGCCGCCTTGATAGACTCCCTGAAAATTAATTTCAGTTCAGATACATGTACCTACTAGAAAACCAAGAACACTCAGAAATGATGTCAACATGTGAGTTACGATAATCAAGTTTGAGCAAATATCAATGCATTCAAGAATACAAGCCTTGCTGGGTCATGCATATGAAGTCATATCTTTAGAATACATAACTCCCAGAATACAGCATGCAACAGTGATCCTCGTAGAACAATTTGAAGAAGCGCAAACAAAGATTGTACTCATCTTGAGGTATTTGATGAAGCGGATGATATCAAAGGAATCATCAAAGTGTCTATGCTATATTTTGTTGTCATACTGTCACAGTAAGTCAATAACGCTACCTACAAACATCATTTCTATCATCCTATACATGCAGGCACGGCTGGGCACACAATAATCATATTCTATGAGCATTGATTAAGACAGGAAATACCAAGTTGAAGTATGTTTTTGTTCAATTGTTGGATTTGGATGATTCCAGAGCACCAAGGGGTCAAAGGGCATCGGGAGGATATCCGTAGTAGATGAGATTCTATCTACTTGGTAAATTACCAATTACTGCATTCCTAGATATATCCTTACATGTCTTATTGATGACACATGGTGGAACAGTGCGTTATTACTAGAATTTGCAAAACACTCTTTTGCAAGTTTACAACTTTGGAACTTGTTCTGTGGGTCCTTACATTACATTCAGAATAGGCCTATATGGTAAGTCTGATAATTAGAAGTATACAACATAAATATTACCTTCAATTGGTGATAAAAGTTCCAGACATCTGATTCCAAAGAGTGAAAACGTTAAAACAAGTTCTCCGCCCTCACTGTCCTGTCATCGATGCGAGTAAAGCAGTAATGTGTACTGTGAGAGAAAAAACAGAGAGTTAAGATGGCTTAAGAAGCCAACCCATTAAACACTGAGCAACTAAAAACCCAGCCATTGCATTCAATACGTGTAGATGACGACTATTGTTCTTAACCATCCAATGGCCCGTTTCTCTCCAAAGCAATGAAAGCGCTAGAGTTTGTAAAAGAATTCATTGAAAGGGCGGTGGGGCACAAACAGGGCTTCACCAAATTAATGGGGTCAGAGATATTGTAATCCATGAAACGAGAACAAAAGGTGAGGAGAGAGAGAAAGAGAGGGGGAGGGTTGAGAGAAAAGAAAAGAAACTTAGCATGCAAAAAAAACCCTCTCTATTGTGACACAGGTGATAGTGAAAAGGAATTAGTGAGGTAAAAGATGTATGTTGAAAAGAATATGGAAGTATTGTGAGGTGGAGAAACAGGAGAAGAGAAGGGGTTATTCACTGTGGTGGTATTTATATTGAAATTACGTTAGCTCTAATGAGTGATTACACACTCGCAGAGCTCAGAGGTAGAAGCCATGCACAGAAACAACATGTAGAGATTGAATGTAGCTAAACAGAGCAATAGCTCCCAACTGAGTTAACATGTTAAACTCTGCACTTGTGATTTACATATGCAAATGTAATTAAGGAGAGGCCAGCACTCAGTCATTGGAGTGTTGTGGTTGACTGGTTGAAAGCACATGAAATACTCCTGTAGGCTAAGTGACTATCCTAGGAAATTACCAGCTTTTCTTTTGCTTGTTTATCTTCTGCCTGTGAATGCAAATATTGTCTCTAGACATACAAAGCTTTAAGCATAATTAGATTTTGATAAAATCCAGACAACTCCATAATGTAAGGCTTGGGCTACTAATAAGCACAGCAAGGTTTCACATGGTTTCATTAATGTCACCTATAAACTTGTTTTATGTGTTTTCAAGTGGAACAGCAGACGCAATACCTAAACTCAGCCATCCTGCCAAACTTGTGGTTTGATAATTCCTTGATTTGATGAGTGCAGCATTCAGGCAATTTCTTGGATCATCTTCAAAGACAATCATGAGAACTTTCTAGAAATGCCAAAATAAAACTCCTCTGGATAGTATAGACAGTTCTGCTGATTCGTCTATGTCAATTAATCTACAGCTTATTGATAGAATGGACAGGCTTGGGTTTCTTTTTACAAACAAAATGACCATTCTTGGCCTCTTATTCCCTAATACTAGTTTTGATAACTTCACTCATACTCTTGTTTGATCTCTTTTCTTTCACTCCAATGTTCAGTGCCTACTTACCTGCACTTTTCAATCATTCTCATATTAATCTCATGGTTTTGTGTAACCTTGAGTTTACACAACCATAAGGAGATGAGGTTTTAATCTTAATTCATCACCATACCACACACTTTAACAACAGACATGTATATCAATCTCTGAGCTTACATCTGGCAGTTTTTAATTCCAAAAGACAGCCCGTCATGAACATCTAGTAGAATAAATTTTTTCGGTAGTATAGACCTATGATTCAGTTTTAAAACACTGTCACTTATGTCAGCCATAACTGGGGGGGCTTCCAAAATAAGAATAAAAGATGCTTCAATGGGTTATGCCATGAGTCAGGTGCGTTGCTATGTCAGCGCATAAATCAACTATTGTTAGGCATACTTGAAACCCCCAGTTATGGCTGAATTTGAAATAGACATTAACATTAAAATAAAAAAAAAGCATCCCAAACTGAATGGGTCTACAGGGCACATCCTATATGTCAGTATGACTGGTCAAAATATTGGACTTAACCAAGTCAGATAGAGAGAGAGAGAGAGAGAGAGAGAGAGAGGGTGTTGGCTGGGACAGACAGTCAGATAAATAAAGAGCAAGAGAGACTGAGAGAGGAGAGGGAAGAAAATGTTTTAGTTACTAGTATAACAAAGCAGAATGACAGAGATATATACCAGTCAGACAAACAGGTGGGACAGAGAAAGAGAGAGAGAGAGAGAGAGAGAGAGAGAGATTGAAAAACTGAAGAAAAAAAAAGGCAGGGGAAGGAAGAAAACAAGGGAGAAAGAGGGGTAAATGGGTAGTGAGGGGATGGCAGAGAGAGAGAGAGATGAAGAAAGAAGAAATGTTTCCACTCACAAGCTGAATGCATACAAAAATTGTCATTCTACGCGATGTACATATTCCTCACTAAACACAATCCGGCCACTATCCAGCGTTCAAATGATAGCAGCCAATCGTGGTCAGTTACAGTAGTAGTGCAATGGTCTGAACTGACATTGATTTGGCCCAAGATGACCAGGCAGTGACCAGACTAGATGTAGGTTAGAGTCAAGGACAGTTGTGTCTAGTCTTCTATAAACAGACTTCGGTGGCACACTGGATGAAGCAAAACCATGGTAAACACACTGTAGTTACAATTTATTATAATTTATCAATCTGCTCAATCACAGTGTTCATCTTGACCATAGGTTCTAACCATTGAAAATAGTAGAAAAAGTGAGAAACCAAAAGGTAAAAGATAGTAGTCATGGCCCATAAGGTAAATGATGGTAGAAATATTAAGTAAGAGATAGTAAACATAAAAACTATAGGATAAAGAATAGTAGGAAGTAGACACCTCCTATGGTCAATGCTTCCAGTTCGAGAGCATATTTCAGTATCTACACAGCAGCATGCAGGTACAATCAAGACAATGCAATACTCTCAAATTCTTCAATTTCCAGGGGCTTTATGAAATATTTCCACTGAAGCATTGTTCCTTTAAGGAGGGCAAGTTTGGGGTTGTCCCGTTGAGGTCTACTGGGACCATTTCATTAGTTCCAAGGGCAAGACCATACTCAGCTCATGAATATTGGGAGCAGAAAGATAGTAAAAGTAGTAAAATAACTGTATGTAAACAAATGATAAGACCTGGGGGTGTTTCATAAAGCTGGTTGTAAAGTTACGAATGACTTTACGAACAGCTTAACTATGGCAAGACAAATGGGATTCTCAATCATCATAAATCACTTCAGTTAAAGGTGAATATGCCAACGTAGCCTAGAATTATTAGTGTTTTTACAAATATTTTGATTGCAAAGTATTTTTTTTTCGCCACAATTTAATTGATATTATGGGAAATACAGTCACTCTTTGTTAAAATGTGACAACATCAGGAAAAAACTTTTGGCATCCCTTCTGTCACTTCATATTTAAGTCGTTCTTGAAGTCACATGCAACTTTACGAACAGCTTTATGAAATACCCCCCCCCCCCCCCCGGAATAATGCCCTTCTGGCTCTCAAATAATTACATTTTCTAACAAAAATTAGATTGTTTTAATGCAACAAATTAAATTCCCTATCAGGCTAAATATACCTCCTAAAATGAATAACACAATGAAATTATTTTCTTATATCTTGGAATGATAAATTTCTTAACCTGTGGAACATTAAAGGCATTGGCTAACTTTGTGAGCAGCTGATTTAAAAAATTCTCAAACTAAGATGAAACATGTGTATGAGTACTTGTATTTGTACTCGAAAACCCTCAAACCAACCATAATTTGGAAGGAAAAGCTGTAAGTTAGACGCAAACCGTGATTTTATTAGCTTTCGTCTCGAGAGACACTGAACTAAGAGGACCGTTTGCACGAATTAAAAAATAACGTTACCTGCCTTCCGCCGCGTGATACGTCAATACACACAGTGCGGTCCGTTGAGTCATGTGCGCATGCGCATTCCTTATGTTGAGCCTATGTAACCGACCCTCGTATATTTTTCAAACATTGGTTCACATTTCTAATATTTAAAAATATTTCCCGTGGATATTATGCTCTGAAACTTTCAGACTGGTATTTTTACACTATAACCCTAATGTTTATCCCATTTTTAAGTAACAAAATGAGATTTTTTTTAAATCATGACAATGTTAGCCAATGCCTTTAAGCCAGAGATAACTCAAGCTCTGTTGAAAATGCTTGTTATACCAATATCAAATCATACTGTACAGGTTAAGCTTTCATCTATGAAAGTCAGAGAGGATTTAAGCCTAAGTGTAAGATGATGAGTTGTACCCTTCTAGCACTCAGCAGACAAATCAAACAAGTAATGGATGGTATGAATCTAGAGACTAGTAGAGTTGGACTGACCATGGTGGCATTTGTCACAACTTGTAACGCTGCTGGCTATAAATAGAGAACGTCAGGCAGACCCTAGCTGGCCATCCTGCTGCTACTCCGAGTGATGTCATCCTGAAAAACGGAAGGAACTCTGGCTCTCTATCTGTCTGCTCAGACAGGCTACGTTACAAGGAAGGTCATACAGCACTGGCTATCACACACTCACTAAAACACAGATAGCCATAACATAGCACAAGATTCTATTTACATTACAATCTAGGTGTAATGTCAATTAATGTAAATCTTAAAACACTCACCTAGCCACTCCTACTGCCTCCATACAAAGTGGTATCAATGCACAGAAAGTCTACCTAGCTGTTTAAAACTCCTATTCATTTGTGTATTGAATAGTTTCTCACCACCACCACTCAAGCCGCCTACCTGGTAAGAAGCTGATTAGTATGGATGAATGGGTAACAATACACCCCTCCTTCTCTTATTCCCTAACCTTCATTAACCCTCCTTTTGTCTCTTTCTTCATGCCTCCAGGTAGAAATCTTTGATGAGGAGAGGGGGGGGGTGTAAATGGTGGACTTTACCACCCCTTTATTAAAATAGGGAAGGGGTCAGGGATAGGTCAATTACCGCTTAATTCTTATGGCAAACATGTCCTGCTTATTTCAGTAAAATTAATGATCTTTACTAAGTTGTCAGGAGAAGCTTAAATTTCACAACTAAAACTGAAATTCTATGCATGAGATGGATGGTGGAAACAAACAAAAAAAAATGCAGCTACGATATCATTTTTATGAGAAAACGAGCATGTTCAGGAGGTATTATGAAAGATATCAGAGATTATAAAGAGAGAAATTGCTAATGAAAATATAAAGGTATATAAGTAAGGCAGGAGCATCTGATACTTCACTCTTGAATTTATTCATGCAACCTATCAAATAACACAAAATGTCATCTTTTTCAACAATAAAATATTGTTGATAAAATAAAAAAAACTATGTACAATCAGTCACTTATAGGCATATCAATTTTTCAAAATGAGTAAATCCAGCAAATGAAAAACAAAAACAAAACATAGTCATTACATGACAGATTATGTAAAACACCTTTTTCTCCTTGAATAAAAATTTCATTTCTACCGGAAAAGCTGGAAAGAAATTATATATAGCTCACTCTGTCTGAACCATATTTTCTCCATAGCATAACAATGACCTGTACTAGATATTTTCTTTATTGGTGGGTCTAGGAAAAGAGACTATGAGCCTGACCAATTCCTGGCTTGCCAGACACTTCATATGATAAGAACATATGGTCAGTCTGGAATACAGTCACAACTCCATAAGGTGATATGAGGACAAGGTACTACTTGACCAATGGCTGACCAATGGCTACTCAATGGTCAAGTCAAAGGCTGTTGGTGTATGAATCATACATCAGTCAGACTTATTATGTAATAGCAGCATTTATATATAAACTGTCTGGAAGCTAGTTTGTAATGAACATAAATAAGCAGTCTTAGTACAGATTTAACTCTCCCCATAACATAAAACCAATTATTTTCACAATGCCAATAATGAGAAGCTTTTCCCATTCTCTAGTTGGACACTTTTTCAATCTCTTGAGCAGTTTATTTCTTCTCTCTCTCCTCTTCATCTTCTACTTTCATTTTCATCTTTCTTCATCAACTTACTTTTTATTTCTATCTCTCTCCTTTCTTTCTTTCTTTCACTTTCTCTCTATCTCTTTCTCTATCTCTCTCTCTCTCTCCCTCCCTCTCTCTCTCTCTCTCTCTCTCTCTCTCTCTCTCTCTCTCTCTCTCTCTCCCTTCATCTCTCCCATCTTTCTAATATTCCTCATTTCATGGAGCAGGGCTCCACACTAAGTTTTTCAAAGGGGTTCAGGATCAAAATGTTAGGGTTTGTAGTATTAGGCCCTATATATATATATATAAAAGGGGGCTATTGGTGTCCAGGGCACCTGTTAGTATCGAACCCTGTATCATATCAAATGCAATGTAATTAATGAATACTAATACAACTTTTCATTTAGCTTTCTTTGCCTTTCTACTCTTTAGTAGCTGATATGATTATGGGAATATGAGTCTTCACAAATTAATTGATATATTCTGTCCTAATATTTTCGACCAAATCTATGGAGTACAAATTCACACGTACATGGGCATAGACTATGCAGCGTGCTAAGCTCAGAAGTAATGCTGATAATTACAATCTATAAAAAATGTTGACAGTTACAAAACAGTTATACCACAGTTAAATCTCTTTAGAATTAAAACCTTTAAATTAGACAGGGTTTGGCAAGGGATGAATGAAGCCCATTCTATCTCTTTTCATTTTGCATAGAATAAAGAGATTCAAAGGAAAATAAAAGAGGAGGAGGCTAGGATGGTGATAAAGAGTTGGAAGGATTATCAGAAAGATAAAAGAAAGAGAGACTAGCTGTAGAAAGGTAACAATAGCTGTACCCCCTTTTCAGAGGCTCCCATTTACATTGTGTGTGTCCAGGGACCACTTCTATTTGAGCTGTTTAAAATGCAAAGTAGATTCTGCTTCACTCAAGTGGACTGACACAATACCATCCTGGCACTCATAATCAGCGCCCAAAATTTACCAAATGGAAATTAGGCAACAAACATGATGAATCAAAAGAAATATTGCGACACAGAGGGAAGCAAGATACACACCAAACAAAAAGCCGTGGAGCTGAGGAAAATTGTTGAATCTACTGGAAATTTTTTAGCAAACAATGTCATGAATTAATCAAATATTTGTGATGCTTCAGATAATAAATGAGATATGTTACGCTTTCTGAAAACTGGTTTCTACTAGACTGGGTAATCCATCTTAAATGTCTTTAAATCAAAGCTTCCCAAAAGAGAGAAAACGGAGATGATGTGTGTAATGACCAGACTTGGCCTGTCATATATGCTTGCTATTCATTCATCTATAGAGCAAATCATTCCGATGCACTTTAATTTACAATGAAAGCTACGGGCCTTTCTTTTTTTTCAAACAAAAAAGACTTGAACAAGTAGCATGATAGGAAGCTACACGAAGCGAGGATAAATCGGAAGCATACATCATCCGAGTCACTATCTTCCCCCGTGATGACGATAGTCCAAGAAAGCCCATCATCAAGTCATTTGATAGAGACTTAGGAAAATCTTACCATCTCATTATTCATGCTTCCTTTTAGCTGTGAGATCACGTCAAGTCTCTTAGGCACCACATCCTTCCACAGAAAACACATGATTATGTAAATTGTATGATTACGGCAACCAAAAAAAAAAACGCAAGGTGGAATAACGACGGAGATAAAGAGAGGGAAAAGAAGGAGAGTGAGAGAGAGGATGTAGTGGCCTGGGCAAAGTCAAGCTGCTGAGGAACGAAGAGCAATGACGAATGAACTGTGAAGAAGACCCTTGTTTGAACACGCATCCAGAGGATGACCCGAGAAATTTTCCGCCTGAGCGGCTGGCCAATTCTAAGCAAACTTGCGTTGCTTATTCAAGCTGCCGATATTATGCGATTCAATTATGGCTGCCATCATGACCTCACTCGAAACAAAAACCATCACCTTAAAAATATGATCGAAAGGGGCTCGGCTAATCCCAAAGTGAAGTCATAAGACCCCTTCTATAAACAAAAAGAGGGATTTTGGCAGCGAGAGGAGGAGGGGTTTAGGTTACAGGTTGGAAGGTGTGAGAAGATGCAAGATATCACAAAATTTTCTCTTCATGATTCTGTGAAATATATAGGTCAAGCCTGTATCACAACCACCTGTTGTACCCCACCTAAGAGTGAAAAGACCTCCACCCCTGAAAACAATAGCTTGGGTTAATTAAACCCCCTTCCTGCTGAACTCCTCTTCACTGTAACCCAACCTTCCTTGGACAGGGGGGCCTTGATCCCCCTTCCCTGCTACTGGCTGTCTCTATCTCCCTCACATCTTCTCCTGATTAATCTCTAGATAATGACCCTACCCAAGATAGGATGGAAGCGCGATGAAGGATAACAAAAGAGAGCTGGTGTCTTAAAGCTGGTTCATATTTCATGGCATCATATCTCAGAGTGTTCTGACACAAGATAGAGTTTCTTGGCCGCTACCCTGCGATGTGAGGCCCATCATCTTCACCCATGTGACTCATTTCAAGTACTAGGATGGGATGGAATTATCCCTTCAAATTCTCACACTTGAATCTAGCAAACCAACCACACACATAACCTCATAAGATGCCATGACACCACACTGCCCATAACGTCTTGACAGTGATTTTTCTCCCAACCAACAATTTAATTTAAATCTTCCTTTTTTGAGTATTTCTTCTAACTGTTTTAACTCCCAAGACATCAACTACTTACGCGGTAAAAAAAAAATCATCTGCAAGAAAAGCATACCTAACATCAAATTTGAGATAAAATGTAATTTGAAGTGTATCTTCTCCTCGTAACATCTTCTCATATCAACAAGCTGGTCAAGCAATTTCACTTTTTAAAGTTAAAAGCTTGAAACTAGTTTTGTCATCATAATCAATATCAAACTGCTACTTAAGCTGATACCGACAGATACAGGCGCTATATAAGCATCGCTATTAATATTATCATTATTATTAAGCCAAAAACACTAATAAGATATGGATTTGACTGATAAAAATCTTTTCCCTATCTTAAGTTTAAGCATATTATCACTATTTCTAAAATTAATCAACTACCCACAGAAGTTTTTTTTTTACAATCCTCAACCAAAGAAATGCACCATATTGCCATATTATGACATAGATAATGAAATATCTTGTTCTACAATTACCCATTACACAAAATATGATAGCTACATATAATAAGCAGGCAGTCAGTACATTCATCATCTTACATGGAAAAGTTAGCAGCATCGTAACACTCTTCATATTCTGCTTTCACAGTGCATGTCATACTTCCCCCTTGACTACCGATTACTTACAAATCCCTATAGGTTTTGCACAAAGACCACACAGTTCCAGGAGGTTATGGGTTAATAGCAAATCAATTTTGAAACATGGGGGCAATCAGAATCACATTTCTATTTAACATTCTCGGTGACTTTTGACTTAATAGTCATATAGACTTAATAGTCATATAGGTAAACAAACATACTATTGAAATAAAAAAGAAAAGATGACAAAAAAAAGTTTTCACTGTATCCACACTGCTAAAAAATAAAGGTTCCAAGACTTTTTACACTATCATCTCCTGCTGAAATGAAAATGTGTGTATAAAAAGAATATTCTCAAGGAAGAAGCTTTACACTTTACATTAATATCAACTATGAAAAAGAATTCCAATGCCAACTTTATTCTGAACACACTATTCAAAACAACTGTTTAACATGCACAGACATGAAAAGATTTAAACACTTCTCATCAGCTCATTATTATCTGATCATTTTAAAATCCCTAAATACTTTAATGAAACAGGAAAACAATATTGATATCTTTTGTTTCAAATTATCTAATGGCAAACAGTCTCTTGTGAAAAATAAAAATAGCTATTAAATAGCTCTGGAGAAGAATAAAAAGCAAATCCAATCAAAATGAAATCCATAACAACATGGGGAATAATCAACCAATCTTCAGAATACAGATGATTTCTTGTTTCTTAGAAGCCATGTTGTGATCTGATCTGTCCTGATGAGGTGAAGTCGTTGTTTGGCTTTCTTGCGACATACAAGAGCACGAAGGATGTGTCGCAATCAAGACGGCCTGCTTCGGCCGGGGACACTTCTCTTGCAACGTAATTACGAGCGAGCCTTTCCAGGGGATCGAATGGCCACAGATTAACGCAGCCATTAGTGGGACAGCTTGCATCGCGCAACAATGTACAAAAGGATGTACCTCGTAACTCGAGCCATCACTCATTAATTTACGCAACCTGCCCCGGACTTAAGGGCCCAAAGGGGGAAAAGTTTAAGGACATCGTCATGGCGACAATGACTGCCGGAGATTAGGCCGCCGCATCTTGCAATTAAATCCGAGCTTGGTTGCCACAGAAGAAGACAAAAATATGCAAAGCTTGGAGTTAAGAAGCTCTCATGATGATAATTACCACTTGCCTATCATGAAGAATCTTGGACCTTTTTCTTAATTTCTACTTTTGCTCAGAAGAAAGCCGTGCCTTACCACCGTCTCATTTAGAGCCATCGGCGAGAGGGAGAGAGAGATCTGATTGGCTTGTGGCGGCCAATCATGAGCATTACAAACGAGCAAGAGATTCTTGCTTAATTACCTAGGGTTCATCATCTTGAAGAAAAGAATGCCCTGAGACTAGCCTCATCTATCTAGCTTTCATTAATTACCACAAACCCCTTAGTCCTTGTTCAAACTTCTCATATCTAACAATACACATTATCTCTCTCTCTCCATCTCATCATCTTCCCTCAATCTCTATCTATCTTTCCATATCTCTCTTCTGTTTCTTGTGCATGTATCTATCCATGTGTCTCCCTTCCTCTCTCTCTCTCTTTCTTTTTCTTTCTCCCTCTCTTTCTTCTTCATAATTTCAAGTATAATCTCAATACAAGAGGGTAGTATAGAGGACATGTAATTCGAAGTATAGCAACAAATAGTCACCATGGATCTCCTGATTAGGATATAGTAAGACTATTTCATGTCTACTGTTTGCTATGACATTACCAAGGCCTGATATTTAGACTAACATGCAAACACAACACTGCTCATTATTTTCAATTATACTGTCGCCATAAAAACTTTTAATTTGGTGGCTAGGGCAAAGGTCTATTTTTTTTTATATGTTCCTTTCAACCTTCCCCGAAAAGAAGTTAGCAGCATGATAAAGGCGAGGATAATGACAATGTCAGAGATTTATTTTTCATATTCTTTTGTTGTTTCACACACAGATTGATCTACAGAATTCAATGACATGTGACTCAGGACTTGCTTTCTTTATGTCAGCCATTTTAATTGCAAAGGAAAAAACTGCATTAGATTTGTATAACCCCAATTTGATTATCTGAGGGGGAAAGAAGCAAATGTTTATCCGTGTTGAGTATTTTATAGGCAAACATCTATCTCCCAGGTTCCATTCAAGAGTGGAATGTATTAATAGTGATCAGAACAGCAACCAGAAATACAAATATGTTCAGGAAATAGAACATTTATTCTATTGTCTCATTCCATAACAGGTCCTCATCTACTCTTCACAAGGCTAAGACTGAGAGTGATTCAAGCGCATTGAGCTGAGACAAGACTGACACCATCTGTGATGTACTAGGCACCCTTTCAGAGGCAAGTGGCATCCAACATACCCCTCACTATACGCATGCATCATCATCACGGCTTGCTTACATCGGAGCGCTTGCAATGGAGTGCTTGCATCAGAGTGCTCGCATCGCATCACAGCTCACCATCTATCCACCAGACGACCGACTGACGTTACGTAAAATTGTCTCCATGCTTCCTCGCTCTCACTCTCGCTGTGTCAAGGTTCTTGATTTATGTGAAAAAAAGGCATCCTTTTGCATCTACCTCCAAAGAATGAAAGACTTTTTTCCTTTCTATTTTGATGCCATCTAGATGAAAACATGGGCTTCCCCCGTCGTCATGGAAGCAGAGAGAAAATAGGACATGGCTGTGACCCCCTCCCCTCCCCCTCAGGAATAGGGTCAGTGAACTAAAACAAGACTAGTCTTCATTCCAATCTCATTGCAATGTTGCTCTGCCAAGTTGGCTGTCACAAAAATATAGTAACCACAATAAACATCAGGCACAAGAAGTGTATAACAATATATCAAATTCTGACTTTACTTTAATTGATTTCCAAACCACAATGTGCAGCAATCTAATGTGTAAGCATACTTCCTTGTTGTTTGTTGAATGGATGACGGAAAATCAGGAGCTGAAAACTTACAGATTAAAAAGAACAACTGTGTATGACACATATTATGCTACATAAACACTGCTTCTACCTTGACATCAGTAACCCATTATTTTTATGTGTCTGACTTTTCCCTATCTCCCTTAGATTTGTCAGACCACAAGAATGTCATTAATTGCTTCATATAACCCTAGCTGTCTGCTAGGCAGCACAGCGGGGCACACATACCCAAGAAAACAGAGAGCCTCTTCAATTATGAATAATCAAAGAAAATATTCACAAAGGTCAGGTAAACATCACTGTATTTTCTTTTGTCACGAATTAGATTCTAGATGTATAATCATGACAAAAGCAAGACTTGTTCTTCCATAAACATATTCAATTCTCTCTTTCTCTCTCTCTTTAATATAATTCTGTTTTTTCTTTACTCACCTCTGCAAAACAATCAAGCCCTCACTTTTTTCTCATGTCAAATATGAAATCTCTATTTGGCATCCCCATCTATCTAATGAATATGTAATTTGCATCAAGTTTTTAATGCTAACTATCCTCAAAATTAAAGTGCAGACAAGTGTAAAGATGGCTTAGACTCTTATGTATGAATATCAATGTAAAACATAATACTATAGTACTCTTTATTAGGCCAAATTAAGTCTGCAGTAAGCATACTAATCTTTTTTTTAACCTCTCCGATTCAAATGTTCCTCAGTTGAAAAAGAATTGAAGGACAATAGATTTATGTCAACATCTATACAATTTCTTTTATTTTACCAAGTTTTGTTTAGAAAAAAAATTCTACAAATAAATACAAAAAATGTCTCTTTTTACAGTGTCTTTCAAAGGGATAGAAAGCATGCTATCATACAATCTAGATATTATTATGTTTTGCCGGCATTCTTGTTGGGTAGATGTGAATTGACTAGGAGCCATAGATAGAGGGCTCTGCTTTACATATATTTCTTTCATCTACTCCCACCAGTCATTCTCTACAAATGATATCATATTCAACAGTAGTCTGAGAATGGGAGAAACTATAACCTTAAAATTTTTAAAGATACCTCATCTACTCTCACATATGAACATACAGTTTGATCCATAATCCAGGCACTTTGCAAAAAATAATAATAAATGAATAATTGCATTTGATAAATACTAGAATGATCTTACTTTCATGGTGATGTCATTAAACTACTCAGTACAAAGCAATCATACAAAACATAAAGGAAGACTGATTAGTATTTAACAATATCTTTGACGGTTTATATAATTAAAGAACTTAAATATAAGGATACAGCATAATGGACAATAAATTCAATATTTCACTTTACAAAATTCATTATTTTCTATGATATTCATTCAAATGTTACTCTTCCTCAGCTGCCTGGGTACATTCTTTAACATTCCTGGATATAATTTATAATTAAAATGTTTCGCAATTCCATGACTTTTTCCAACTTGATTTCTATACACTCTGGCACTTGTTAGAACAAAATATTTTATCAAACAGTGGACTGGTCTTTGCAACCTAAAAAATCCACTATTTACATAATTGCAAACCTTCACACTTGTTTGAAAGATAAAACATTTCTGTTTGAACTGGCTTCATACAAGATAACTTTGGGTGAGGAGTAATTCAAAACAAATGAACCAAATTCAGGGATATGAAATGATGATGACGGAACAAAAGATGCCCCTCTCATATCCACTTTCCACTGGATCGATAGGACGGGATCGAAAGATGGCATATATCAAGAAAGGCATTCCTAAGGGTACAGCTGATGAGAAGTCCTCCAGAAATATGAGAAGAAATGAAGGACTGGTAAGAATGAAGAGGGAAAGAGAGGGGTGAAGGACTAGATACATGTTAAATGGAGGAACATGGAGAAAGAAATTAGGGCAATGAGGTGAATCACTAAGAAACCACAATGCTGCGTGAGCTGGTTGTATGGCAGGCAAGCTGACTGGTTAGACGACTCATCTAGGTTACATGGGGTAACAAGTTGGGATCCTTACATCATGTGCAGTCTACAGGTGGCTAGTATCCGTCAATTTGTTGATGTTTATTGGTCTGTCTATTCACATGATTCTAGCAGGCTGTTCTTTGGCTAGCAAGCTCTTTTTGTACACAGTGCTTGTAAAAAAAATGTCAATCTCTTAGTGCTTGGAAAAAACGTCAATCTCTGAACCAGAGCAAACTTATATACTTTACATAAGAATCCTTGCATAATATCTTAGCCTTAGCCTACTTGCAAATATACTGCTATATATACATACAACTAGAAAAAACACATGGAATTGGAATTATGGCCCGTAACACACATGCTGCATTTAGGGTGTCAAATAGGCCCAAAATCAGGGAAAACTCCATTTGTTGAGTTTAAGGGAGGTTTTTTTATTTCTGCTTGTATGGTGATGGTGGTAATTTTTTAAGAAAACATGCATGAAAAAACTTGAAAAGGGTACAACTTAATGTTGAGAGTGGTTTGGGAAAACACGTGGTAATGTGTAGTGCATGCAGACAGTAACATATTCAGACTTGCCATTGTATAAAACACATCACAACAACAATTTTCTCTCAAATTAAATATTCTCTTTTTAAATTACAGGGCTGGTATTCTGAAAATTGTTTTATCTTTTATCTTATCTTCACCTGTTCACTGTGTTAATTGTCATAACAAATTTTAAAGGCGTACTTATGATTGGTTTGAACTGCGCAAATGGCCAGCACGCAAGACAAAAGTGCGCAATGTGAGCCAATGGGCTACGCTATTTCTGATTGCTATGGCAATTGAAATAAGATAAAAGATAAAACAATTTTCAGAATACCAGACCAGGTGTTTACAGCCATGACAGTCATTCATTTGCATGCACTGAATCAGCTCTTGCCAATTCCTACTTTCACCTGATAAGTTTTTTTTTTTTTTTTAATGCATTAACTTTGAGCAAACCATATTCAGTTACTTACCATCATAGTTCAGAAGACAATACCCATATTCCTAATATCTCCTCCATGTACCATTCTTTATTATCTACTTCTTCAGATGTCAGGTGAAAGTGTCCACACCATGTGGACTGGTCAGCATGGTCAGTACTGAATGGTCAATAGTGAGTAGTGGTCAGTTATAGGAACACACACAGGATGGATGTTCAACCACAGAGTTATTATTCATCCTTTCCTCATACACACTCTCCATTGGGGGTAACTGATTAATTGACCATCCCAACAGCCTCTCAAAACTCTCCTCTCAATTTTTAATCATCTTACGACCAAGAAAAATGGAACACTCCCAGGGACTGACTAGTCTACCTTCGCAGTTTCATTCCACTTGTTTCTACAACTAGAAATGGTAAAATTCGGTATATCAATCCATTACATCTTAATAAATTACTTCACACAAATATACCTACATAGATTTACAAAACATATACATATATTTAATTATTGTACAATTTTCTAGAAAGTTACATAAGGTCATATTCAAAATCACATTTCTAACTCAATGATGCAAGACAGTCCATATCATAATCATTACCAATATTGGAATATTAATATTGTTATTGCTTAGAACTATACTGATGACTTATCTATTGATAAAGTCTTGCAACTTGCATTTCTGCAACTCTCAAGAAAGAAAAAGAGTAAGAGGATGCAGACTAGGTAGGACCAGCATTCCCTAATGACCTTGGCAGGGAGCTTTGGTCATTGTTTTGTGGGCGGCCACTGACCATTACAGGGTCCAATGCTTCTATAAGCCTATGACATTAATGCACACTGAAGAGCTGTCCAAAGGAATGTTTCCCAACATTTTATCATAATGTGGCATTACCAAGTATTAGTCTTGATATTTTAGACTCTGTAAAGCATTTTAACAGCACACCTACATGAAACATATCAGTTTGTAGAAAGATGAGGTTTCACTTTATCCAACTACTCTCAGAACAATTATGATGGAGCAAAATTTATGCTCTAATGCAATTTCTCAAGTTCAAGTTTTTCTATAGTTCATCTATTAGTATAAAAGCCATAAATTTTCATCTGAAATAAAGTATCATCATGCTTCAGATAGCCATTTTATCTTTCTCTATTGTGTTAATACCTATTAGCTCATGGGTTATGATCCTATCATTTAACTATGTTCATCTACTATATTGCTTGCATTCTGCTTTTCTCATAAAGTTAATCCTAACTACAATGGACTCTGGAGTGGAATGCAGTTCTGGAAACCAATTTTTTTCTTCTTTCTTTTTTCTCTTTTTAAAATTTTTAGATTTACTAAAACAAACAAATAATAAATCATTACAGGCGATAATGCAATAAATCATAATCATTCACCATGAATTCATTCTGTATGGATATTGAAGAGGAATTCAAATGAAGACTACTGATCAGCTGACCATCCATTCAGAACATGTCTGGATGTCTTCTACCAAATGGGTGTAGGCTTATCTACAGGTGTTTTAACCATTTCAGACTAATGGAATATCAATTCAAGGAAGTTCTATATCCTAAAGATCACTGACTACTAAAATTTACCATATAAAATTAATCTTTGGTTTATGACAATGAGAGAACAACATATTTGCAAAAATTCCCCCTCATTCTGAGATATGAAAATGCAATAAAAACCAACATGAGGCACATCTAAGCTTACACTGTCCCTGAAATGTAATTAACTAATTATCCCAGATTACTGCTTCAGACTCCTGTCTAGACATAAAACTCATTATTTTCCTTAAATTCCTCTGAACTCTTCAGATGGGATTTTCTCCTGAATAAACAGTTATTTACGCCATGTCAGCAGCCAGCCCCTCCATCTTTTAATTCAGTCATTAAGAATAAAAATGACATCCCCCCCCCCCCCCATTAAAAGTATTATAACATATCCATTTTTCCCTATTGAATTACAAGCCCCACATCATAAATACAAACAAGCTTATCTATTCCAAATAAAAATCATGATCTTTCAGTGAAATGTGGAATCAAGCAAACATTTTTCACCACATCATGATATCAGCATCAATCTAATGGTAAATGATTATTTTGTATTCTTATGAATACAAGCAAAATATGCAAGAGCTTGAATTGCATTTCATCAATAGAAATGGTTTATAACAATCAACTTGTTATTCTTTAAATTAAAATGATGGACGATTCCTTTTCCTCATTTTCAATTTTTTTCAAGAAAAAGAACTGTCCAAAATAGTCCCCACCTGTAATGTACTAGAGATTGACTACAGAAAAACCCAAGTTTTGTGACATTGAGTTTATTCAATCTGTTGCATGTGGGAACTGGGTGGTCCCTGTATTAAAGGAAAAGTCCACCCTAGAAGTTTTACTGTTTCAATAAAAGGAGATGATTTTGAACAGCATTTTAAAAAAGAAATGAGCAAATCGGTCAAAGAATAAGAAAATTACACTCATTTACATTTTCTAGTAAATTACTCTCCGCTCTGCAAATTGGCAACACTGATGACATCACATGCGCGCAGCTCTCCATTCACTTTATACATAAAATTTCACATTTTCTCAATTTTCTTGGAAGTTACACATTTTCTCACCCCCATAGTCAATGTATGTTCAGAGGAACTGCTTTCTACATAACATACTTCTACTTCTAATTTGTTAAATCGGCTGCTGACAAAGTTAGCCAATGCCTTTAATACAGGACCACAATCATGTCCAGTAAGGTCACCAGTATGTTATGTCCAATAAGCTGACTTCATCAAGCCCTTTGAAGCATCGTCCTCCTTCTTCGAGTGGTCATCATTCTCAAGTAAAATGACTTCCAATGTTGTTTGAATTTTGAAATGTAAAATTACAATCATTATTAAGATTGGCTGCATGGTTATGGTGCATACATCTCTCAAATTAAAATATGAAAATTATCTTCACATTTGTGATCTGATAAAAAGACCTGTAAGTTTGAGTCTTGGGGCAAAGTTAGTTTCCTGGGAACGGGTCTCATTTACAATTACAATCACTTTGCTCTTCTCCAGCTAGGGAAATCAGAAAGAAGTGTTGATGCAACAATTTCAACAGACAAGAAAGGAAATGATTCACCTTATTTGAAATCCATGCGTCACATCTGTGAAGTGATTTACCAAGGATTCAAAGACAAATATGAAACATATATTCATGGAGCCTATACCCCATTCATACTACCAAATTGATTTGGATTTAGATGTTCCATGTAAACTGCTCCATACAATATAACACATAGAGACCTATTCATGGAGCACCAACCCTATTCAATATTCATAATTCACAACTGATTCTCTTTGAGATTTGCTGAGGCCTTACACACTCAAAACAGTAAAACTTTCATATTCACAAAGCTTGACTTCCTTTATACTCATCAGTGTTTTCATTAACTAAACCAAAGAGTAGACCTAATCATCACTGATGAATACTTGTCATTTAATTCTTGGATATAGAGAAAATTCCTTTTTTTCTGCTTATTTTGTTGATATCTGAAGAATGAGAAGGAAATCCTTAAACACCTAAGTCTGGGGCAGACAAGGAACCTGTTAAGAGGCAGGAATATTCTCAAAATTTACCTTTTTAAAACATATGGTACATCATATAGATAAACCTACTAGGTCAACTTATACAAATCATTCCTTTCACTCTCAAGAATTCAAGCTATATGACAGCAAGCACAGAACTCTGTTTATTCTGAAACAAAAATAATAGAGTCCTTGAACCAACTTCTTTCCTCTCCAAATGGCAAACTTATTCCTACTTCTTTAGATATGATAGCTCACCATGATCAAGGAATCGTTGTTTATCTTCATATGGTCCCTAAGCTTATATGGATAGAAGAGATACCAAAAGTCTTATATAAAGCTACAATAGGAGCTAAATAATCATTTCCATCGACTTACTAATGACTTACTAAAATCATTAATATTTATAATTGTAAAAAGTCAGTGAAGGCAAATTTTACATTTGACAAAGATAGGTATTGTAATTACTCACAAGCGTTCCTGAAAATTTGTATCTACTGAAATGAACTGTCAAAATTCTGAACACTTTCTTAACTAGTGAGATATGTCACTGCCAATTCAGTTCATATGTGCATTTATTTTGTTTGCATGATAATTTGACTAATGGTCTGCTCAAAATTGAGAAATTACCGCTGTATTCTGTGTAGAGTCTCAGATTTTTATCACATTCACAAGATCATTTATAGGATTATAAAATTAGTGTTCAAATTATTAATTATTGCTTGTGCTTCAGTCTACATGTTCTTCTGCAGTGGCATGGGAGATATATTTACTAGAGCATAAGTAATACCATAGAGTTACAACAACAACAAAAAAGAAACCAGCAAATAATGAATATTGTGACCCACAGGCGTTTGATCAGTAAAATAAAAGAGAAGAATGTGTAGGATGATGAATAAGAATGAAAATATTCATCTTATCCAATAAAAAAACATAGTCCTAAAACCATTCCAAATTGTTAAAAGCTTCCATAAATCACAAAAATGTGATTAAAATTCCATGATCCCAGTCCAATCCCACACATATCACATTAAAAGAGTGATGCTCTTTCCAGGCATAACACACATGATGTAATTACGACAGCACTTGTTGCATATTTCTTGTAATTCTCCCCTTTTTCCCTCTCTTTCTATTTTAGTTCTTTTAGCAAGTTTTGAGTCCAAATGAATGCCATACCCTAACCTGTCAGAATATTCCACTTGTTTTCCTTTTCTTGTCTAAATGGCCCATGGAATTTCAATCAGCGGAGCTCATACATCATCTCTAATGTACAAACAAGGAAAAAGGAGAGGCTCATTCTCAGGATCTGTTCACATATGTCTCATATTCTCAATGATCAACTTTCAAAATGATATCACACAGGCCCTCTAAAATATCAAAATCTGCAATGCACAAGCACCTTTTTTCTTTTTGAAATTGCATTTTAACAAAATTTGTTTACTGACTTGATTAATAAAGTAAGGTATTGGATTGAATGAAGATCAATTAACCCATTGAATACCATGACCAAGCTACCTTGGGATGGGGACTATGGAAAATATGTGTTATACCAAAATCAAATCATGCCAAATGGGTTAAAAGAGGGGGAAGGATACTCAAGTCACACAGGCCTACATCCAGATGAAATATTTTCATTTCTTGCTTACAATTCTCTTTCTATATTACATTCTATGATGAAGGGCAATAAAAAACAGCAGTTTCAAATGCAAGAATACATGATATAATATGAAAGAAAGAAGAAACCACCTTCACAATGTCACTTAACCCGTTTGTTACGGAATTCTATCATTCCTATAGGTTTAATACACAAGCCACCTGCGTTCCAATAGCCGATGTGTTAAAGCAATTATGAATGTTGGGAAGCCAAATGCTGAACAGACAGGAATTAATCTGAGGAAATGCTATAAGATTAGAAGTTAAAAGACATTTTGTCTGAATTGAAAATATTCCCACCCTTGACAAAAAGCTCTGAACCAAAAGGTTTAGTTCTAATCTGGGAGATTTCTCCAAACTTTCACGAGATTAGAAGTCAAGATTTGTTAGAGACAGGTTCGAGGGTAGAGCCCTGATGGATGCATTTCAAAACCAGACCACTTTCCTGATTGTAAGACCAGGCTAGGAAGACCAGGCTACAATGAAAGGAAAGAAGACTTAACTATATTTGAAGGAAAGACCAAGCAGGTGTAAGTGTGAATGTAGCCTTGCCTGGCTGGTATGACCTTAACTGACCTATATTATTAGAATCAGGAAGAAATACCTGAAAATTAGGAAGCTGATGAACAAACAGCCAAGTCTGCAGTTTCTGGGTTTTTCAGATGGACACACCTAGTCTTCCTTCACAGACATCATAGACTAATTATATACATGGTACCTCAAACTAATCTATATACCATCCACTGACTTATCTGTTTCCTTTTTGTTCTACTAAATAATTTTGATATTGCACTTTTTAAATTGCTGTCTACATCAATCTGTTCAACGTGCACTGTAAGCAAGTACTTTTCTTTGTTCCTGACTTGATCTGCTGCCAAATTCTAGAAAGCTCAAGCAATCATTATAGTATCTTTTCAGATGAGGTAGAACATTATCATATATAGGTTAAAAGAGAAAAATGATGATGAAGTGCCTTAAGCGCACGACATGAGCACCAGATCAACAATCAAAGCTTCTGCTTCTTGAATGAAAACCAAAAAGGTTGTTTTCTGTGCCCTCATACTACAATTGACTACAGGAGCATGATAACCTTGCAGAAATATAAGTTCTCATTATTTAATATTTCTCATTTACCCTCTACATGTATTCCTTCCATAAAGCCATCCCCTTCCCCCCCCCCCCCCCCTTTCTGTCCACATCCTCTCCTCGACCTCCTTCTCATCATCATCCTTCAAGACCATCATCATCATCATCTTCTTCCCCCATCTCCCTTTCTCTTTATCCTCTTCATCCTCCTCCTCCTCCTCTTCCTCCTCCACCTCCTTTTTCCTCTCTGTCACCATCGTCATCGTCGTCATTGTCCTCCTCTTCTTCCTCTCACTCCCCTTCCTTCTCCCTAACTTCCCCTCCCCTCCTCCTTCCTACCCTCCTCCTTCTCCCCCTCAACTGCACCCATTTGAAATCAACATGTCTCCTATAATAAGACATCATTCACAGAGGATTCTAGCTGTTGAATCTACATCAGAAGGGGGTCCCAGAATACGGGAATATTTGGATGATGAAGTTTGGCTGATACTTGACACTTCTACCTGTGACATGGAATAAGGCTGGATTTGGCTTGGCTTTTACCTACCTTCAGGCAACTCATATAACAACCTCCATCATTCTCTAACTATCTATTTATCCTTCTCTCTCTCCATCTCTTCATCTATCTCTATGGGGCCTGAATGATCTTCTTCTCTTATATTTCATCCTACTCTTCCTATCATATTGCCCCTTTTTCCACTCCCTCTCTCCCCCCTCTCCACCCATCTCTCTCTCTCTCTCCCTCTCTCTCTTTCTTTTCAGGACTCCTATTTCAGCTATTTTCCCCAATTAAATTCCATTTGACATTTTGCTTACATGAACTCACCTCATCCCTCTTTTCTAAAATCCCATTTTTAAAAGTGTTTACAGAGTTTTTCAATGCTTTGTAGCTAATTTTTAGTTTTATGTTCCTTTTAAGATTTTCCAATATTTCTGATTAACAATAATTATATGTAATGCATGTACAATCAAATATTTTAGGAAAAAAAATCAATTATTGAAGAAAAAAAGTTTAATCAAAATTATTCAAGAAAGGAATGAATCAGTTGAAATCTGAGATATAATACGGTTTTCATTACAGTTCTAACAGACAGGCAAGATACAAACCACTCTCTATGCATGTTTCTTATCAATAAATCCTGCGACAAAATACATAATCAAGAAGAAATGCTTTCACCGAAATTGAAGTTTCGCTCCTAAATTTGATTATGAATCTTGAAATGAAGATCATTGAACAGGCACGCAGGCAGTTATCCGACTCTCACTGGTCAGCAGATGAAATAAAAAGAGATCAAAATCCACCAAATTCAAGCCAAAAGTTCATCATTTACAGTGAATATTGCTGTGGTCATAAGAATACTCTATCTAGGACTAGGCCAAGTGGTATAGACATGGGCAACTGGGTTAGATTTTAAAGAAAAAGACATAGGTAATCTGCTTAATTAGGGCTTTTTTCACATACAGGCCTACTGCATAACCACCAAGTCCAACAAGGATTTCAACAGTCTTAAAATAGAATACAATCAAAAACCAAAAATATATTCATCTGCCCTATCAACCCCCATTTCAGTGTGTCTCATTAGCAGAGAAATCACCTCTCTCTCTTAACAGAAACAGAATACTCTGGATCTTAAAGAGAAAAAAAATCATCCTGTATGGTGACTATTTCACAAAAAAAGTCCCAGTTGTAGAAATTTGTAGGTTAATGACTTGATTCAAAGTTTATAGCTGAAGTGCAGAGATAGACAAAACAAAGCCAGGGTGGAATACAAAAGAAAATCAACCACACAAATAATAAAAGAAATATGGAAAGTATTTGCCATAAGATCAGGGTCCAAGGATACTTGCCTCTAGCTATAATTTATCTAAAATGCAAATGACTCTAGTTCCTTTTTAACCCCAACCTTTTTCCTTCCTCCATCCCTCCCTTTTTATCCACTCTCTCTCTCTCTCTCTCTCTCTCTCTCTCTCTCTCTCTCTATTCCTCCTTCTCTTATCTCTCTTTTCTCATCATCCATTTGTTCTTTGCTTCTCGATTTCAATTCATTTTTTTCTTTCTCAACATTTCTTGTACCGCAATTTGTGTTCTGTAATTCTTCTGATCTTTCCTTCTTTTGTCTCTCTGAGTATGGCTAGATATTCTCTTCAGGGGTGTATGAACAATGAGCTTTTTGAATTAAATGAGTAGTGTGTGTGTGGGTTGGCTCATGCTGGCCAGCTTACAAGTAATGGAAATTAGAATTGAAAAGAAGAAAAAAAAGGGGAGAAAAAAAAACTTTGAACTTACCACCCTTACCTTAATGACTTTTTGGATGGCTCATAGTTATGAAGACTGATGGTGTACTGTCATGAATGGCTAACAAGCATTGTACTGAAATTCAAATAAGGGGGATATCTATAGATATTCATTTAGATTAGGAATGAAGTTAATAAGATATTGAGAAGAAAAGGTGGAAGATATCTGCAAACTCTGTACTAAAGCTGCTGACGACCAAATCAATTAGATCTAATATCTCCTGCTACATCTATTTCAATTCATGATAATTTTTTGTGTCATCAATCAATTATTTTGGCTGAGATGACACTGATAATAGCAGGTCATATACATTCAGGAATATGTCATTACACACAACATTGTTAACTGCTTGAGCACAGGGCAATTAAATCCTTTAGTAAGCAATGTATCTGACACCTACGCTAGATCTATGTTATTCTATGCAACATCTGTACCTATTCATCAAAGATTTGATTATTAATTTAATATCATTTGGATGAGCAAAGAAATGCATGATATAATAGGAAATCACATTGCAAGATTTCTACTTTACACCTTGAAAGTATCAATACTCATTTCAAAATTAAAATCTATAAATCCTATAATTCCGACAGTGATTTTGTCCTATGGATGCAGCTTGTATCAACACCCTCTACTCCTATCCAACTAACAAACACCAATCCAATTGTAATTAACTCTAGATGCACCTGTGCACTTTCCACAAGGCAATTAAAACTCACTTGAATCTATATTTATCTGTTGAATTCATCTGAAATATCTCCATCATCTGTCATCACCAACTTATTGCTACAGTTAATTACTATCTCAGAAGAATTACTGGTAGAAAAATTGTGCACTTCTCTTCTTTACCTTAGAGAGTTCATATTCTACATTGAATATTGGCTGATTAACTCACTGAACACTAAGCCTGAGATAACACAGGCTAGGGTCTATGGGAAATGTATGTTATACTGAAATCAAATTATACTCAATGGGTTAATATCAACTTGAATCAAACATAGAGAGTTGCAAGTCAAAGCAATATGCACACAGAGGGGACAAGTACTCTATCTGTACCAACATTTGTTTTCAGGGGTTTTTTTTATTATAAATTCTAAATTACTCCTTTGATTATACTTTATTGAGGAATTCAATCTAATAATGATATCTGTAATGTCATTCATTTATATGTTTCTTGAAATTAGCAACCTGTAAAGTTACAATTTCCCCCCCCCCCCCCCCCCCCCCCCCCCCCGATTGTTTTAGAAATGTCTCACAAAATAAACATTATTTGTGCAAAAATCACTGTAAATGACCACGCAAAGTAGAAGTGAAAACCTAGACATTATCATCTGACTCTGGAAATGTCAAATGGTACAGCGAAGTAAACGTACTTATGATGAAAAAATGATTTTTCTTGCATCATATTTCTAACCAATGAATTGCCATCATGATATAGAACAAACGAGCAGATAAGCCTTCTAAACAAGCAAAGAGTGCCTCCAAAGTGAAGATGGTGCACATGATACATAAAGTGATATGGCATACAATCAACAATCAACCAGTAGGATACTATCTGTGGTTTAGTTTGTCCACCTGGAGGTCAGTAGTTACTTGGAAATGATTAATTAGTTAATTGATTGATATTGATTGAGATCCTATGAAAGGTATTCCATTAACACATCATTACCACTGTCTTGAGGTATCAGTTATAAGGGAATATTAGATATTATCTGTTCAGAGCCAGAAGGGCATTAACTTGTATCATTTCATCCAAACTTAATGCCCTTCTGGCTCCAAAGAGATTATATCTAGCATGATTATATTCCTAACACGTTCTTAGTGAAAATAATGCCCAGACCAATCTTCATTACTGAGATTATATATATCATTATCTACATCCTTACTCCAAACTAAATTTCACTTTAATCAATATTAAAGGCACTGGCAAACTTTGTGAGTAGCTGATTTAAAAAATTCTCAAACTAAGATGAAACATGTGTATGAGTACTTGTATTTGTACTAAAAAACCCTGAAACCAACAATAATTTGGAATGAAAAAGTGTAAGTTAGACGCAAACGGCGATTTTATTATCCTTCGTCTCACGAGACAATCACTAAGAGGACCGCTTTGCTTGAATTGAAAATGCCGATATGTGCCTCCCGCCGCGTGATACGCCAATACACACAGTGCGGTAAAGTGAGTCATACACGCATGCGCACTCCTTATGTCTATTCTGTGCAACCAACCCTCGTATATTTTTCAAACATTGGTTCACATTTTTGATATTTAAAAATACTTCCTGTGGATATTATACTTTGAAACTTTCAGACTGGTATTTTTACACTATAACCCTTTAAGTGTATAGATAGAATCAAACGCTAAAACAAATCATTTAGTATTGAAATATTGAAGCTGAAAGGAGTTCCTAATGACTTACGACGGAAGGATAGTCTATATTTTCTAAACTCTGTCCATCAAGCTTTATGCTGAGATGTGAGAAGGGTTGCAAAATAGTCTAAGGGTGTGTTTATTGAGGGAACTCGATTTCTAGAAATTAGAAATGGGTACCTGAGTTGCGAACACAAATCGCGCTTACAAGGGGTGGTCTCTCTGGATGTCGTGTTTATCATCGTGATCTGAGTTCCCGTAACCCTGTAGCCAATGCCCAGCTGTAAGATGACCCGGCAGTAAAGGTCAAATCTGTCGGGCTTAATACTTTTCATCTGATCTAGAAACAAGAGTCCGAAGTTCCCAAACGAAACGTGACCGAAGTCCTGTTGTGTTCATTGCCACGACTTTAGTCGTCGATCTCGTTCAACGGGTAATCAAATCCCCCTTTTTTGCCGAACTCAAGTCCGGTACGCTAGTTCGGTAATCAAGTCGCCGTCGTGTTTATCGATGGTAACGGGTAAGCTAGTGCGGAACTTGGGTCACTTATTAGCCCTCTGTTACCCTCAATAAACACACCCTAAATCACATCATATTTTTCTGGTTTGCTGATTCCAGGGTAACAAGGGAAGAAGAGGAAGGATAAGAAGAGTGTGAGTCTACCATTTAGTTTGCTTAAGGCTAGAAAACAACATCTGTAGTGAATTTGAGTAGAATTGAAGCAGGACATGTCTATGTTGATGGTATCTAGCTCTTCTTCCTGGGATGGGCATTTCTTAAACTACACCTGAATCATGTTGAGAGAGATTACCCCTAGCTAACCAACTACCAGGTTTCAAATCTAATCGGTACCACGGTTACTATTTGCTTTCAAAACTGATTCGCAGAGGAAAAGAGAGAAATCTACCTTTTCTAAACCAAGCTCATTGGTGAAAATATGTTTCTCATTATAACAGGACAATAACCTAAGCCCGGGATTACTAAATATTACCAAAATAGACAGTAAATTTATGATTATGATAATAGAAGCTTGAAGAAATATACCTGCATAGCAAGAAGTCGGGAAACAATGTAGCACTGACACACACACACAACCCAAAGAAATAACTGGCAATATTCATGAAAATATCATTACCCATCTTGTCAAGATAAGAGGCTGTTTTCCTGAGGTCAGAATCACGTTATTGATTTCTCATGACCAAATTGTCCAATCCTCAAATGAAGTCAAGATATAATGCTACACTAATCAAGCACCACACCTTTTCCGCAGCAAATGAAGCAGGATTTTGCTTGATGATGAAACCGGGAATATTTTCTAAAGCTGATACAGACAGCCATCACATGATCAAGACCATCATCATCATATGAGAAGCAAAGCATGCTGACATGGTTTATTAACAATCACACTTCTACCATCTGTCCCATTATTACAAATTAAGAAGTGGGTTAATTTAAACAATTAAATTAGATCTCCCCTCCTAGAGTATTTTCTATTGTATAGATCTTTCTAAATAAAATTATCAACATTACAGTTCCTCAAATGATACTGAGCAACTATAAAATTCCCTCATTTTGAATAAAAAGGAACTAAGATTATTTGAATTTGATGTTTCTATATTCTAAATGGTTGCAAAGATGAAATTAGAGAAAACAAGACACTCACCTGATTTCGCAAAGAAATAGTTTATACGATACCTCTGTGTGGTTCTCCTGCTATGACAGACAGCATAGATAATGAAAAAGCTATTCTTTCACTACAGACAATGCTTGTTCACTTTGATCTTGCACTTCATTAAGCAAGCAGCCCTTAATTGGATCTGATAAACCTGCACATTATTTGCACGACTACAGTTTTATTATCTAGATTTTTAAGCAGATATGAAATTAAAAATGTTTAATGCAAAGCTGTATAAAGTGGCTATGATAAGAGCTTGTTTATGGCTTCTATATCGACCCTTGTACTCACTAATTGCAAAAAATCTAAATTAGCAGAGGAATTATGAGGTTAAGTTTTGTCCTGTAATAAAAACTGGTATAATAAGTGAGTTGTAATTATGAGCATGTGACACAGTGTTTTGTCTATAAATCGCTTTGATGCCAGTGAGCAAACAATAATTAAACCTCGCCTCTTGCTTTAAAATGAAACAAAGGCTTCTCCTGGAATATCTTGTTTATCATTTTGATCAAATATCACATTTCTAAAAAACAAAAATCTTAGGAAGAAGAGAAACCCAAAATACAAAGAGATAAAAATCAGAGCTTACCATGCCACTTACGGTCCTTTAAAATCTGGGATACAAAATGTTGCATCTCCTTCTAGGTTTTAAGAATATGTGAGAAAGATGTACAAATAATAACGATCTAACTGTTTGTGAAAAAAAGTGGTAAAGTTTAAATTCTACTCAAACAAAAGAGAGCTAAAGTGATCAACTATGAAGAAATTAACTCAGAAGGGTATTATTCTTCATGGTTTGAATAACAACATGAATGAATCTCTCTTACCACAATAACAATGTAAATGCTTTTAGTGCATGTCCACCATTACATATCTAACAAAATGCAATAAAATAAGTTTCTATTTCCTGATTAGATTTAAGAAATACAAGACTTTGCAATATTTATGATAAGAGCAAACACAAATTAAGGGTACCATCAAACAGATAAGATTTATGACCATACTAATTCCAAAAGGAATTGTAATTGGGGGCCCATATATCTTGGGGAAGCTTACAATTTCTATTGGAATATATGACATTGCACTTCGATTTCAAGCTGACCTTACCTATCGATGAAACAAATGGCACCCGTGAAAACGGCAAAGACAATTCATAATAATTGAAGAGTGAGGAATGACGATAGACAAGTTATGCAGAAATATTGCAACGACTATTAGGAAACCTACTTGCACTAAAATAATAGACGAAAAGGACAGTAATGAACGAGGGAGCACTACACCGCCGATCGTTTAGATTGACTTTGCGACTGCACTTTGGAGAGAAAGGCGGCAAATTTACTTTCATTATGATGTAATGAGGTTTATTGACATGTAAGGTACAAGCAAACAAACAATTAAGATGCCAGAATGGTCATTGTAAAACATATTTCAAATTCTTACTACTGGAGGCCTCTAAAGCTCACAAAGCACACATTTAATAACCATCTTAATCATCTTTAGGAGAAACAGGATGGCATTTCTTTCTTCAATGTTCATCTTTCATGTTCATGCCTTGGAGATTGAGAAATAAACAGCCGTAATCCTCATCGCCCTTGCTTTCCTAATCCCTCCGTTATGCTTAGGTCTAAAATGAAGCACCAATTAATAGCAAGATGGATGGGTCTGCATCCCCCTAGCTCAAGTCCCACACTCCTATATCCATACTATGGCTTGAGCTAGTTACCAAGAGAGGTGAAAGAGCTGGACAGCTTGGTAAATTGGGGGCTTACGGGGTCTATACTAACCTAGATGCCTTATAGTTCTTAAGACTTGCAGCAGTCCTGCTTTAGAGCGGGCAATTTCATCACTATACTGTGGCATCATTCTCATTAAACCTAGAATGTCCATTGCGAAAGAATCACTGCAAAGTCAAAGGCACTTTTCTATACTTAGTCGTTGCGGAAATGAACAAAGACAAAATGTAAAGGAGCTAGATTAGCATTAACTACAGTATCATTTATCATAAACTAACAATTCCATCTTCTTAAATGACAAAACAAGGTGTAGCAGGAGAGAGAAGATTGTGTGGGGGGTGTAACTAAGGAATGCATTCTTATTGTGATGAGGAACAAAAGCTCTAGTCTAGTACATCCACTGCTGCGGTTTTTAATGAAATAAACCAGTGTGCAATCAACGATACAATTGAAGCTAAAACCACATAGGCAATTTCTTGTTTCAACTAAACCACACATATGTGACTTCTCTTTATTTTCACTCCTCTTCTACTCTCTTCATTACATTAAAAAGCTGAGGTAATTACTCTGCTTAGGCCTTCAAACTTCAGATAATACCTCTTACATCAAAGATTTTGAAAAGCTGAGGCACCCATTCAATTATATTCTAAGAACAAAGTATTTATTGTAAATAGGCAGATCAATA
The DNA here is from genome assembly GCA_029962745.1 of Echinometra lucunter. NCBI lineage: Eukaryota > Metazoa > Echinodermata > Echinoidea > Camarodonta > Echinometridae > Echinometra > Echinometra lucunter. The sequence continues at coordinate 510,671 of CM057158.1, forward strand.
TGAAAGATCCTTGACTGAAGAATGGTTATCACATGGTTAATGATAGCTTCATATATTCAGCAAAACATACCCTCAATGTCTTACAGAATAGAGGTGGATAATTATGCTACTAACACAAGCCCTATGAAAAGTTGTATCAAGTAATTCTTTAAAGGTTTTTTGAATTGAGATGTGTCATGTGCTCGCTGTAAATGATTATCAGCAAAAATTATGTACTGTATGTATGTTCTAATGCTTTCTCTATTTCTCTCTCTCTCTCTCTCTCTCTCCCCCCCCCCTCCTTCTTCTCTCTTCTTTTTCTTTTTCTCTCTCTGCTTTTACATGATACCCTCTCTATAATTTCTCTTCTTTTTCTTTCTCTTTTCCTTACACATCTTTCTTCTTTTACATGAGGATATCTCAGCTGGCGGCATACACTCCCACGCATTCATCATCCGCCCATCTCCCATCCCTTTACCACTGCTGTGACTGTGTCAAGAAATTGTTCCTAATTAGCACCAGTGAGGCTTTCCATCAGTTCTTCACCTAATCAAATTTGACCAATTTATGGCCAATCACAGAAAAATGCTAGACTCTACTACATAGTACAAGTAGAAAGTTATTGCTACAGCTACAGGCACCATGGGTAGGGGAAAATCAATTCAAATATATTTATTAGCAGACACAGGTTTTAATCAAAACATGCAAATGTAGCAAGCGATGCAAGAAAACGCTTCTAACTCACCTGGTTTCACTTCTGATTCATTACAAGTGGCATTTTTCTTAAATGTTCTCACAGTTTAAAGTTCGTCTATCCATAATCAGAATTCCTTACCTTATCCTCTTAGAAATGATATATCAGTTTCTTAATTTCATTGTTAGAGGTATAAGGAACTACATCTTGGTTTTTATTCTTCATACTCAAAGACATTCTGAAGGAAAAGCTTCAATGATGAAAATAGTCAAAGTACAAAGAGCAACTATTGGTCACCAGTGCACAAACAGGAATGGAAACTCTATAAAAGTGACAAAGACAGTGTGCTATACAGAAATGAAAAAGTCTTTGGGGATGTAATTTTCATTTTTGAAATTGCTACAGACTAATGGTAAAATTTATTGCATTGTTTATTGCACGATCAGAGATTGTTAAATGAAGTTCTGCTTTATCGTAATGGTTCTCAATGACCCAGAAAGAGATTGGTTTAATTGTGCAGATGAAATATAGAACATCTAAAGTATCAAAAACATATTTCATGTCACTTTAGAGATGGAATCTAAATCTAATAGCAATTACTTCATCACCTACCATCAAATATCTCCTTTATGAGTCTTGACTTCACTCTCTGCCTGACCTGATAATCTGAAAGAAAAAGCAAAAAAGTGAAAAAGTGGAGTCATTAGAGGGGTAATACAGCCAGAAATTGTTGATGACAATGGATATAACATCACTTCTTCTTCCAATCCTTCAAATCCTTAATGGCCAATATCACTCTGGTCTTTCTCTAAAGTTAATGGCTCAAATTTGAAGCACAATATTGCTCGATACAAAGGTTTTTTTTATCACCCTAACAAAGTTAACATCACAGACAAGTAAAAGCTGGGAAATATCCACAATCATTTGAATTGTCAATGAACTATGATATCCTGAGGAATCTTCTTGATTGCAGTTGTTTCAAATCTCATTATGGCTTTCAACTTTACGTTGCCAATTTGACCTCTTAAAGGAAAGAGAAAAAAACTCTCCATAGAGAAACAGCATGAAGCTGTAGCTTAAGAAAGTTTAATGAAATATAGTAGAAATGATTCTTTGATTTTTTTTTAATCATATCCCTTTACACTTAAATAAATAATTCACAACTCAAACATAAAGCAAACAAATTCTTTCTGTGTGTTCTCTTCTTGATGTAATTAATACGTCTTACACAATCTATTTTTCTTTTACTTTTATCAAAGTGGATATTCAAAATGCATCTTGTAATTGATATCCCATCCAAAGCAAGTTGACTCCCATATTTCAATCGTACCGCAGATTATATTGTTCTCAATTCCCTCTCCTTTCTTTAAAAAAAAAAATCTCTGTAAACCATCCATCGCTTGATAAGCAAATTGTTGCCGTTGATTGCTTGGCTGTTAGCAATGGAATGTCCGGGGGATGGTTAAGGACACATTACTTTAGGTATGGGACTGAGCAACAGTCAAGTGACTACCTAAATTGGAGTGTCAGATCTGTGATGTCAAACGCAGAGTGCATTAAACTTGAATTCTTATGGCCAAGCTTAATAGATGACGCACAATATTCCTGCCGTTTAAATGAAGGAGGGTTGAGATACATAGGATAGTATGATTGAACAATACTTAGGATTCCACTATCTTTGTGTGATTAATAATGGATATGCATCGGACAGAGGGGAAGTTTGATTTCAAACGAAATGCTAACCCAGAGAAATCTCATCAACGCCATGGCAACGAGGTAGGAATAGAGATGTAGAAATCTTATCAAACAACAATTACGTTTGAAATGCCAAAGAGAGACAGGGCACAAGGGGTCCGATGGTCATGTCAAAGTGAGAAAGAGAAAACACACCCAAAAACATTCAGAATTCATTTGTCAAATTATGCCATTCATCAAGCTAAAACTGTGTCAAACCCAGGACTGAGAAAAGATTATGGTAAAAGAGAGGAGAGATATCGGAAACCTTTTTTTGATTTCATTAACTCGCCCCATCCAACCCAGGTGCTTCCATCTTGCTCCTAATGAAATTTCTATCTCAAAATTAAATTCTGATTGCGAGTTATATTCAGCTGCACTTTTTATGAGCTAAGATATATCAGGTTATTGTTTTTTCTGGTCGATCCTGACGATGTGTTTTTCTTCGTTGCTCTTCTAGTGAAATGAGTTATGGGTAGGCTTAAGCTGCATATGTATCTCAGGTACATTATTTGGTTTGCACAACAGAATCCATCTCTCTCTCCTTCTTGCATCATCTTGCACTTTGGGACCGAACACTTAAAGAGGTTTCCTTTCATTATCCTCCGAGATGCCACAAAATTGTTTTCTCTTGTAATCAAAAAAGAGGAAAAGTCCTGCGTGCTAGCCAATTATCCTCCAACTTGGAGTCTAAGTCTTGACTGCTCCTTCTAATTTCATTTCTGTTCATAAAGCTAGACTGATGCCTCATTTTTATTGGGTCTAGATAGCATCGGCATGCCACTGATATTAGGCCCAAACTCTGGGGCAGATCGTTTATAATTACAAGAGATGGATGCAACTCAGATTTGTTAAGTTTGCTTATTGGAATGTTACCGCACTTGTAAGAGCAACTCTGATTGTTTTCTCCTTTTTATTGCTTCTTCCTTTCGACTGCTACCTGACCCCTTCTTTACATTGTTATTTCATAAACAGATTTTAATGAATCCATATTGATTTTGGCATTGCTTCATATTGGTCTGTCTTCCCTTGTTATGGCTGGTTATCTTTTTCGTTAATCAAAATTCATTAACTTGCACTACAAAGAGGGCACTCACGCATTCATTTTCATTTCTACAAGAATAAGATGGTCGAGGTATTTTATGGAGTCGACTGCTTGAGTAATTTGACCTCTTTTAGTTCGAAAGCAAAGAAGAGCTAAGCCATTACTTTTAATTTGTGATTGTGAATCAAAGTTGGGATAAAAGTAATTCTGATACCAATCCACCTGACTCATGGAGAAAGAGATCAAACAAATTTATGATTAAAAATAACTACAAATACTCCACATCAATCAATTTTTCAATTAAGTACATAGGGTCGGAAAGAAAGATGCTGTCAAAATACTGACAAATTGTAAATCCTACAAAATGAAATAAGCAATATACAATGAAACTTATTTCAAGTTTTTTGTTTTCAAAGTTTTTATAATTTCCAGGAAAGCTGATTCAATATTTAAAAGGCAACAAAATAACCTGTTGTAAACTAAGCCCCAGATAACTCAGGTTAAGATCTATGGAAATTATGTGTTATAATAAAATCAAATTGTGTTCAGTGGGTTAAAATTTGGCACAAGCTTCTGATACAAACACTAGATGATATGATATATCTTTTCTTTTTTTAAAGGTATTGGTTAACATTGTTATGATTTTTAAAAAATCTTGTTTTGTTACTTGAAAATGGGATAAACATAAGGGTTATAGTGTAAAAATACCAGTCTGAAAGTTTCAAAGTATAATATCCACAGGAAGTATTTTTAAATATAAAAAATGTAAACCAATGTTTGAAAAATATACGAGGGTCGGCTGCACAGAATAGACATAAGAAGTGCGCATGCGCGTATGACTCACCTTACCGTACTGTGTGTATTGGCGTATCACGCGGCGGGAGGCACATAACGGCATTTTCAAATTCAAGCAAAGTGGTCCTCTTAGTGATTGTCTGGTGAGACGAAAGATAAAAAAAATCGCAGTTTGCGTCTAACTTACACTTTTTCATTCCAAATTATGGTTGGTTTCAGGGGTTTTGAGTACAAACACAAGTACTCATACACATGTTTCATCTTAGTTTGAGAATTTTTTAAATCAGCTACTCATAAAGTTAGCCAATGCCTTTAATATTTACTAGTGGTGAGTGAATTTCAAAATCAGTGTTGTACATCAAGCAACAGAAGGACTCAGTGTAATATGTTGAATGCAGTGCCATAAAGCTTTAAATCACATTTAGGGCTGTCTGGAATGAGTTACCACCCTTTTGCACTCAGTAGATGTACTGCAATTGTTTGCTTATATGAAGGCATGATGCAGGTATGGGTGAACTGATTGAACTGCTTTATTACCCATGCAAATTAAATCCATTACTGTTACAAGATGAAAGCTGGCATGACAGAAGCCTTGTAGGTCAAACATCCATAATTGCTCTGATTATTCATATTGTAACATTTATCTTCCCGCTAAGGCTTTGCTAATTGGTACCAAAAGTGTTTTGACATTTTAGTTGCAATATATAAAAGCTTGTCTCCTCTATATTCAGAATCAGCATGGCTGATGGGTCCGGACAATTATAGTTTTGTTTTCTTTTGTTTCTTTTCAATTTGATATTTGCTTATTTGGGTAACTATCCATAGTAAGGGGTTCAATGTACATCAATCAAGTGAAGATATCCAAACCAAATATTCTTCTCCTGATGTATATGAAATTTCAAATATGGTATGTGTCATGTGACCACTGAAAAATTGAAATATTTCCCTTCCAATCATAATTACATTTCGTAAATACACAAGTATGAATACGCCTTCCCCAACTAAGAGTGTATGTTTTTCTATAGCAATGTGTTAAGAGCTATATAACAAAAGTTTGAAAGGTGCAAATGAAAATGTTCTGAAACTGAATTCCCAATCATCTAAAGCAAGTCATTGGTACAACACTCACTCATTGACACTTGCTTTATGAACTCAAAATCAAGTCGGTAAATGTTAGAGAGTCAAAAAACTACTTTCCTTTCAAGACTTTCAAAAGCAAATGATAATAATAATAAAATAACCTAGTTAAGACCAAGACCTTGAACAGGAGTTGAAATCCAATCTTAAGACTTGTTGCCATGATCTATTTTTTCTGATTATTCTGAGTCAATTCATTGTCTTAAGAAATTAGAACACAAGATCATATGTGATGAGAGAAAGCTTACTAGGTTTGCTTTTCTGATGATGTGGGATTTTGGGAGGAACCAAGTCAATTTAATTTAGTTTGGTTATATTCAGTGAAATCCTGTGACAAGGTTACACACAGAGTCTGTTTCATCTTCATCACTAGTATTATGTTACATTTTGTATTATTAAAGCCAAAAATGGTCAATTTCAGTAATAGTATTCATATATTTTCCAATGTGAATACTGAATTTGCAACTGCCTCGGAGGAGCAGTTTTTCAAACAGTGCTCATTTTTATTTTCTGTTGACACATTGTCCAACATTCACTACAAGAACCTTGGTTGAGTCATTTTATTCATAAAACAGAAATTTACAGCGAAAAATTTGTAACCCAAATCTTGGTTGGCTTAGTTTAGTTTGAAACTATAGTACTTAACTTTTCTTAATAAGTCAATAACTATGTTCATAATCAATACTAAAGCATTAGTTTAGTTTAGTTCTATTACCAAGAAATTATTTGTTCATACAAAGACTAATTTACAAACTTCAATCCTGTCATGAATCTAGCATTTGATTCAAAAGAAAAATTCAAAGTAAATGGAAATAAATAGCATTTGTCATCAATTCTACATTCATTTTTTTCTCTCCATGCCTTTTATTTTCTTTGTTGTGGTAAGCACAAAGAAAGACATTTATTTTCTCAGCAGTACATCTCCTGATGATAATACACTCTTAAGCAGTGGCCAGCTAGCTCTAGAGGCCCCCAGGCGATGAAATTTGTTCAGATAACTTGGACTATTCATCATCTTCATTATCTGGAGTAATCAAATATAGTTTTCCAAATTTTCTCTCATTTAGGACTTCATCCATGGCAGCAGAGCTTGCACAAACAAGGAGTAAATCGGACGGATCGCCCGCAGTTCAGAGTATCCACTGCCTGCTTTTCTATCTCTCTTCTCCTTGCACCAGCTTCAGTAATTAGTGCAGTGAGCTAGCAGAAGATTCAGCAACCAAGCTATTTCCTTGAGAGGAGAGAGGATGGTGACTTAAGATTGAGGAGGGAGACGGAAGAGAAGGGAAGAAAAGATGCTTGGAAGATGTACAAGAAGAAAACTCATGACACAAACGAAGCAATTAAGCAAATGGTTGTGCAAGTGCTAATGAAGGCAATGTCAAAGCCAAGGGGAAAACTCATTAAATTGATTTCAGGGTTAATAAATTACTCTGAATATCCGATTTCATTCTACAGCGGTGCCTGGCTCCAGAACACTTGATTAATCAGATCTGGATGTGGCAACATCTCGATGTTTTTTGTATGTGTAGGTAATCAAAGATAGAACAAGATCTCACTTGCTGTGAAGAAAGAAGAAACACTTGCTGGGGATATGTAGATTCAATATATAATTCTGAGCGTGGGATTTCTAAAACGCCAACAATGCACTATAAATGGAGTTTATAGAGTATTGAGTAACGAAAGATTGTGAGCTTGATAAAGAGTGCCTTGGATACTCTCCACTTAGCATCCAACTCTCTTTCTCTGGCAGCCATCATTTTTAGCAAAAAAAGTTCAATTAAAAGTTCAGCGCTGACTTTATCTAGCAGAGATGACCTAATTATCTCATTTTGCAGTGGGATCTGTGGGGTGTATCGTCACAGTGATATGAGACAATTGAGCAGCAGGGTAAGCAGAGTGTATTTGAACATGACAAGAAGACGAGAGAAATAGTGAAAGGTCCCTGAGCCCCATTGGCCAGGAAGCTAGGGAGATTTGAATAGACTCGGGCTATGCCGCTTAAGTAAATAACAGTCGTCATAATGTAGCATTTGTGATTGCCCCGCGCACGGAGGGGGGAGCGCGATTCATTCGCCTAAAAAACATTGTGTACCCTGCACTCGGGCGGGCGGGCGCAGCAGCCAGGCAGCGAGCTGGCAAAATGAGGTCTGACGACTCATGGGCATGTCTGGGCAGAGGCAATTTGATAAGATGTCGTGATAATCACATCAGTAACAGCATAGCCCCAGCAAAGACAAAAGTGCAGGGTGCGAGTGCTAAGCACCTGGGTTGAACTGAGAGTAAAGTACAACGCCGCTGCCCGCCCCGATATCCAAATTCAATATTAATTAGTTACTGGGGGCTAGTAGGCGAGTGACAGTACCAAGTGTGGAGAAATCTGTCATTCACACACCCCATGCAAACTATTTCACAAACAAGACTTCAGGGCAAACTGTATTATTACCCTGTCTGGGCTCACATACACCACCATTGCTATCTCTCTCGCTTTTGACGATGATAATATTAAAAGGCCTTGAAGGAAGAAGTGTGATCCAAAAGAGAAAAGTCAGAAAATGCCAAGAAAAGAGGAGGTAAAAGTGAGGAAAAGGAGCCATCTCGACGCCGACTCTTGAATCAGACAATTGTCACGATCCGGGCTTACCCACGGACCAACTTCTCACAGCAAAGCTAATTAACCTTTTGCCACTGCACTAGTTAAAAAATCTCTCCTCAAAGACACAGAACAGATGGACCATTCTTTCCTAGTAGATGGGTGCTCACTTGCAGTGCTTTAGGCTGGTAGATGCAAAAACAATCATCATCTCTCCATCTTTATCAAAACATTATTTCACTACAAAAGCAATATTAGCACTTGAAAAACAAAATTACATCTAGTAGACCAGGGGTCATAGAAATGAAGGAAATGCTAATAAAATATGAAAGTGGTTATCATCGACTTGACCTACAAATGGAAGGAAGAGGCTTTGTGAAGAAGAGATTTCTATGGTAGCTCCTCCAGCCTAATTTCATCAGCATCTTGCTTACAAATCGACGCTCGTAATCATCTTTGGTATGTCTTCAGCAAACAGGCCTCATCTCTTAACAAGGCTCTCGTTGTTTGTAACGGAATGTGCTTGATCCGTTAGGGTTCCATCATGAAGGGCGCTTATTGCATACCTTTAACCCGAGGTGGACTTTTCATTAATGCCTCTTTAATACCAAAGAACCCCAAGAAGCCCCCCCTCGTTTCATTTCCGAACTTCATCGGTATTGATTTCATCCCAATCAAGCCGCTCATTTTCCCATTTGTGACTGAAAGAGAAGAAGAAGAAGCACAAAAGTGCAAAGTGTAACCTGACCAGGGCGCATTTCTCACCCCAAATCACTCCAAGAACAGATCAAACCAAACCCATTACCAATTTTTTCTCATCCATTTTTTTTTTCATCTGCCTTCATCTCATTGTGAGCAATGAAAAGTCCAACTGCAGCAGGTTGTTTTGGTATGAATCAACCAATGAACACAGGGCTAGTGTAAGATCAAACTCCATCTCATCAATTCTTCATTTATACCTCATCTTCTGCAGTTAATGCAATTTGGATGATTTTCTCTAATCCAATGTCAAAATGGCCTTCTTTTTTTTCTTCTAACTTTGCACAAACAAGGGGTGCGAGAGAATCACTAACTCAGGTTACATTCGCATCTCAGGGGGGCGCCGCTACCACCCACCGATGCCCGTGCAAGAAACAAGGTCTGTTAATTGTTTGGAGCAGCTATTTTGGGGAGTAATTGGCCCGGGCTAAGGAGAATATACAGATGTGTACTTCTCATCACAAATAATTCAATTTGATGTCAGGCATTCTCAGGATTTTATGAAGAGACCCAAAAGATAGTATCACCACCAAGCTCTACCCTGGAAGATGCCAGCTCACAGTGGTATGCCCTGTGGTTGCTTAGCAACAGAATAGTTTCAGAAGCAAGGGGTAAGCACGAAACAGAAGTCATAATTATGAAAGAGATTGTTGAAATGCTGCTATGATTATTGCCAGGCCAGCAAACAACTTTCTCACGCCGAGCAGAGAGTATAACATAACTAAGATGGGCTATCAAAGATATCCATCTCTCTTCTCTCTTCTACAATGATGTTCAATTAATCCAGTCAGTGATGTACCATTGTATGATCAACAAGCCTGTAAAAAAATATTTGTCATATAATCTAGAAAAAAGAAAAATTTGGATAGCCAAAATAATGACTGAATTTGAATCATAACATTCATGGAATAAAATAAAGTTACTCTCCCCTCTCTCTCTCTCTCTCTTTCTTTCCCTGTCTTCTTTCTCTCTCTCTCTCTCTCTCCTCTCTCTCTCTCTCCCCCTCTCTCTCTCTCTCCCTCTCTGACAATGGAAGTACATTGAAATGCACCTATTTACAAAAAATCATGTGTTGGAACACATTCAGAAAGGGGACAATATTCCTATGGTTCTTACTAACAAAATGGTTTATCTTTAAAATCAATTTATAGGAAAGACTCTCTATCTTGGAAGTACTGAAAGATTTATTTTTATATGGAGTAATCTCACTATCTGTAACATCACATAACTTATCTCGAGTGAGACAGTCAAATAGTGATGCTATTAAAATTCATTGCTATCCCAACTCAAATATTTAATACGGCAGATTTCCTTACAAGTCTAAAGTCACATCTAAAGCAGTGGGGAAAAACTTGAATACTTTAAAGGAATAACAAACTTACTGATCTAAGGTATATCAAGTGAGCTCGAAGATGGCTTTATGCAGTTAAGACCACTTAAAGCTCTACCTAAGTCCTTACGTGGGAGTGATGTCTTGGTAAAAACAAAAAGTCTTCGTCTCAAACAGAAAAGCTAGGAAGAAAAGAATGAAGAGCAACAGCAAAGAGAAGAGGGAATTAATCCAGTCTGGGGGCCCTACTATCCATTATGTATGAGAGCCAAGCTTAAAAAGTAATTTGGACTCTACTTCAGTAGAGACAATAGCACTGACAAGTTATGGAGCTAGGAATGGGGGGAAAACAAAAGACTGGTAGAGGGGTAAGTCTTACCCCCCTTGGTATGGAAACAAAAGACCTCTTTAAAAGTGAAATTTGAAGGAGGACAATTAGACAGGGGCTGACCCAAGTATTGATTAAAGTAAGGGAATGTATTCTATTACATTCAGATGATTATTGGTTGATTCGCTTTTCATTTGTGGGCTTGAAGACACTTGTTAATTGGTTAGTTGATCACACAGACTCTACTTTCTTGTCATAGATCAATAGTACGAACATCCCATAAGACTAGCCTGAAACATCTATTATACCAATAATTGATTTGAATTTAACCAAATCTATTTATTCATGGTAAACTAACATTCAGTTCGAAAAGTATGCCATTCAGAAGGCTGAATGATCCAATTGAATCCAGATACATAAATATTCTCAACCAGTGGTCTGCATTCCATTGGTGGGGCACGAAGCTCTCTCAGGTGGGCTCCATGGTTAGCCAAAAGTATTTTCAAAATCAAAATAAACATAAAAAATTGTGTCCAATGTTACATGATACAGCTTAAATTAAGCTTTATACCGTTCAATCAAATCAAACCAAATTTATTGAAATAAAATTCACAATAGATGGGATTATTATCGATGCAGTATTACGTGTTGAAAATTTCTTCAGAGATTTACGAAATGGGCAAGGGGTGGGGGGTAGATAGTGTGGTGGTCCAGATAATTACCACACAATTCATTCTCTATATTCTTTGTCATGTTATTTAATCCTCATTTTTTTTAATTTCTCATTAAGATTCTGTAAGGTGGGCTCAAAAAAATTAAGATTCTGTAAGGTGGGCCTCAAAAAAATTTCTATGAGCGAAGGTGGGCCTCGAAGAATTCCTAAGAGTCAAAGTGGGCCTCAAGAAAGTTGGCCTAGAGTTGAAAAAGGTTAAGAAGCACTGATATATACATATACAACAGTTGAAGAATAAATACCAGTATAAAAGTATTGTCTTCCAGTAAAGTGAAACTACCGCTCATTTGTTATGAGCTCTGTGAATAAATGTATATATTTATAGTTAACTTTATCAAATTGAATATAAAAAATATAAATATATTTTGAATCAACCATCTTTTGAAATCATTATTCTGGGCTGAGAAAAGGGGTCACAATTACCATATTGATTAGGATTATTTTGAACACACATTTTCATTTGGCACTGAGCCTGTGACCTTCTGCCCCAGAGTCAGAAACCTGAACCACTACACCACAGTGCCACCAATGAATGCTACTATGATCTGATGAGTGCAAGAAGGGCATCACCATCGGATTCACTAAGTATATAGCAGCTACATCCTATCCGACTCTAGGCAGAAAACAAAGTTCATTTGGTGGACGTTCTCATTTAGGTTTGATAATCAGGTGGGGAGATGCCTAATGTATCTGCAGTTTGGAGGTGAATATCTATATAAAAAGAAAGAAGCCCTAAAATAGGCACAAAATAATGAAGGATAATAATTTTGGCTAGAAATACTTGATACGAGTTGGCAGAAGGTATGGTTATTTTGACACAGCATAAGCAACATCTTCTATCTCATCTCACATATCAAAGGTTGTTTACACCTTGTTCTAATCAATGTACATTATCAAACCAGCTGCTTTATTTAATAACCAACTTGTGATTTTCTTCCTTATGTCTCCTCTAAAAATATAGGGCTCTCTACATCAATCATTACCAGTGTTGCCGATTGCAGGCATTCTCACTGATTCAATCTTAATTAATGGTCTCAAGCGCACTGCTTAAGATGGAAGTCATTACCACGCTGAGAGCAGGGCTGCTGCTATTTCACTAATTTCTAGGTGACTTCTTTATTTAATCACATTCTGTAGATTAAAAGTCTTTGATTCTCTTCAATTAAAGCAAGGACTTGTGCGTCATAAGCAGCAAGAGAGCGCTGATCCATAAATAGGCTTAGTTTAACCCTTCTTCTACCACAAGTCACCTTAGAATGAATTTAAGCATAAAAAATTAAGATAAGCAGGAAGCATTCACTAAACTTTCTGCTTGATAGGTATGTTGTGGTTTATTTCTTTACTATACTAACAAGGTATACATGTATAGAGAGAAAGAAACAAAGGATGAGTTAAATCAAACCACAATAATGACAAACATATTTCATTAAAAAAGAAAATATGCATGAAAAGTGATGTGAAATTGCATTCATATACACATTAAATTTCTTAAATTAGATATTAATGTAAGTTGATTGTAATGAGGGACAACTCAGAAAAATTAAAAAATCATAATCAATAAGATTAAAATTTCAACTGAATTTTGGAGTTGTCCCAGATTCAAATCAATGATAGTACTTTGTATGAAATTGTTACATTGCTAATCTTTTATACCGACTGTAATCATAAAACAATCTTGCTCTTCCTCTTTTCAAAATGTAGATATATAATATTCAAAAAGACAAGAAAATAAGAAAAAGTAGGAAGGAACATGAGGAAGATCAAAGTGTGGACATGTATGAAATAAAGTGATATTCAGATAACCCTCTACAGTCAAAGGATTTTTCTTGCACAATCTTTCTCAAAGTTTTATTATCAATTTTCTTATTCCTCCTTTGCAGTCATTGATGCAAGGATTTTATTGCTCACCAAAAGATTTGTCCTTTATTCTGATAAGAAGTTATTAAATTGCTTCGTGATTTAAGTCTTTATAAGCTTGTCCGATTTTCAAATATCACCACACCCTAAGAAAAATCAGATTACTTACACTTCTTTTGTCTTTTCATTTTTTTCTTAAATCTCTGCAATTTTATTTTCGTCAGAAACATAAACATGAGAGACAGGATGATTATAAAAATTGCTATATTTCTGTTCATGTTGTTTCTACTGTGAATTAAATAGACAGTAGACGTTTCACAAAATACAGAAATACAGACTTGTTGAATTTTGTTGAAGCTGTGAGGATTATGAGTTCACATGACCTTATAGACAGTGTGATATAAGTTCATCAAACATTAACAAATGTTGCAGGTAGACACCAAGCTAGATTTGAAGAAGTGAAAATGCCATTTTACTTTCACCATTTTTGTTGAACTATGTGATCCATTACAGATGATCTAGGAATCAATATCTTTGAGTGAAACGTGTGTGGTGTGTCTGGGCACAGGATGGAAGAAGCAGAGTGTGAAACGAAGCTTGTTTCTTCACTATAATAGGATTCAAAGGTGACAAGACTTGAGCAGGAATGTGTTCATATTCTCTTCTTACATGTTTTCTAATCCTGTATATCATCATTACTATCCAAGTATTTCATATAATATGACTATACTCTCTTAGAACAGTTCTTTAAAAATCATTTGGGTTTTTGTTTAAATATGAACCTACCAACAGTTGTTTAAAACAAATCCCCATATGTTTTACATATATTTTTTTAACAACAGTTGGTAGATTCATATTTTAACCCAATGATTTTTAAAAAACTGTTCTAACAGTTTACCATATCGGATTAATCTCATCTTATGTCCTATCCAAGGGATATTATCATTTTTAGTACTTAATCCATAATTCAATATTTTTCTGAACATTCTTTACTGTTTAGTATACCTCAGAAAACACTTGATGGAATTGCAAAGTCTTGTCTACAACTATTCCATCTTTGTATTATTTCTTGAGAATCCAAAAGGCAGAAACTCTTACATTAAATACTTATACTGTTTTATATCCTCCTACTTCTCAGCAAACAACTAAAATTGAATACTTATACAGTTATACCCTTTTACATCTCAGCAAACTCTTAACATAAATTCTTATAGTTATACCATTCTACCTCTTAGCCTCATCTTAACATTAAATAAGTATAGTTATACCCTTTTACCTCTCAGCAAACTCTACATAAATACTTATAGTTATACCATTCTACGTCTTAGCCTCATCTTAAGATTAAATACCTATACAGTTATACCCTTTTACCTCTCAGCAAACTCTTAACATAAATACTTATACAGTTATACCATTCTACCTCTCAACAAATCATATATTCCACTGCCCTGAATGTACACATAATACAGGAAGTGTAGATAGTGCATATTGTGTGTTTGAAAATCACTGACATGATTCACAGGACTACGACCAGGATTCAAAATTTTCAAAAGTATAAATTTTGTTCAGATATCATTGAATGTACTGTACAATGAGAACTAAACATCATCTGTTCAGAGCCAAAAAGGCATTAACTATGTGTTAAAGTATATGTGTTAATCCCGTTCTTGCTCCAAAGAGACGATATAATACTCTTCATGAAAAAAAGGAAAATATTCATCTGATCTGTTTGTATTTAAAACAAAAATCAGAATTTGATCATTCTATGCAAAATGATATGAAATATATTCCCATTGCTGTGATATAGAACCTTCACTACATATCACTTCAAAATTTCATTAAAAATGTCCAAGAAATTAGATATTTCATGGTTTTCTGACGCTACGTATGAACGTGTCAAGCATTTCATCAAGGCATGGCATAGGGGAAAGCGGGATTAATCACATTAACTCAAGCAGTGCTCTCATAATATCACACAAGAACCTCTATCTCGTATTACACTCTCCTGAGGAATTAGCCCTGCGAATCCAGGCGCTCCAATATTGCATTATTATGAATAAATCAATGAATTACTTTCTGGAGCACAATTTCTCCATTTTCTCTCCTTCCACATCTCTTTCTCTAATGAAGAATTTACTTTATTAGAAATACAAATACTCTACCCTTACATCCACTATATCCTGCATGAATTTCAGTGCATTTTGAGAAGGGGATAAAGAAAGAACAAAATGACATAATTCTTATCCTCAAGCAAACCAAAAAGGGGGAAGAAAGAGAGGGATTCCTACATAGGATTTCTTCCATATCTACATTGATGATAAAACAATGGTTGCCCGATGTAATATGGATGATACATGATCCACGAGGTGCGGGCAAACAGATCATTTTTCGCGCAGAGTGCATGAAGCCGGGGAAGCGCGGCCCCCTATTCGCTACTTGTGATGCGCTAATCTCAAGAGGCAGCGTGCACCATCATTACGCCTGGCGGCCGGCTTGATGGTTATGCAAATCCCCCAGCAAGCTACTACTGTTCCTTGACTAATTTGTTTGAAGAAAGATGAAGGAGAAAATGAAAGATCCTCACAAAAATGTAAATGAGGAGAGGAAAAAGAGATTTGACACTGAGAGAAAAATCTGCTGTCTTTCTCTTTGATCAGGCTGTATCGTATGATGTTGAAAGGAAATATCACCAAGAAATGATGGTAGACTTCCTTGCTCTATCAAACATAAAGACCAGAATGAAGTATTGCTGAAACTAAATAACAAGATTGATTGCATTAAACAACAAATATAATATGTTTTACATGATCCCCTGCATTAAAAGAAATTACAGGAATACTTCAGAGGAAAAAAAGTTTAAAAATGAGTTTAAACTAAAAAAGAGAAATTAATAAGGTATGACAAAGATATAACAGTTAAAACTACAAAATCATTGAGACAAAAATGCAGTGAAAACATAGGTGGCTTCACAGCACTCTAAGACTAAATTAGAGATAAAAGTTTAATAACCA